>CM036758.1:3507918-3805418 GCA_020796225.1 Arion vulgaris | reverse complement strand
TAAAGGAACCCTTTCATACCTCGTGGTATATATGGCAATACAGTGTTAGGCCTGTATTTTTATTGACCGTCGGCACACGATGGGTGATGTGGTCAGCATCACGCCGGCCGCCTTTACTTTCCCAGAGCATGCCTGGTACCCAATTGAGGCTGGGTCGACCTGAGTGCGGTCGGGAAAAATTCCACGCGCACTGTGGGAGTTGAACCACAGCCAGGCTCTAGCACAGGCCAGACAACTGGCCGGGTATTCCTGACCTAGATAAGAAAAGGGATCTGGAAATTATAGATGTTTGATGGAACACTGCACGTTTTTGCAATTTTACTCAATTCTGTGAGCCTATGGTTATTTATTGGTGAAAAATATTCATAATATTGATATTCCTTATTGTTAAACTTAATTTGTTGCATAATATATCTTCGAGTTAGCATTTTGTGTTGATTTTAAAATGAATTCGTCTATATACACCAATACTGGAATGCGAGGTCACGTGGTGTAGTTGGGGTCTGATTTCCCACAATTCTTAGCTGAGCCCGAAGGCCTAGTAGTTTATAGTTGGCTCTGGTTGAACCCAGACCACCAGCCTTGAGAAGCGAGTTCACTAACAACTACGCTACCGCGGATCTAAAAGTGTAAGCATAGACAGGGTTAAATGTATGTAAAGTGTAAGCATAGACAGGGTTAAATGTATGTAAAGTGTAAGCATAGACAGGGTTAAATGTATGTAAAGTGTAAGCATAGACAGGGTTAAATGTATGTAAAGTGTAAGCATAGACAGGGTTAAATGTATGTAAAGTGTAAGCATAGACAGGGTTAAATGTATGTAAAGTGTAAGCATAGACAGGGTTAAATGTATGTAAAGTGTATGTTTTCTGATGTTCACAGAAGATTGTTACAGAAGACGGTGCACACAAGATGGCTGAAAATTACACAGACCATGACATGCATACACATAATGTAGAGCCGGATAATGACCATGATCGTGAGCCATGCAAACCTCAGCAGGTGTGCCGTCTTCTCTTGAACATGTCCCAATCTTCAACAAATGACGGATTGTCGCCCATCTGTGGGAAAGGTTGGTTTGAGTAGCGTCATATGAGAATGAATGAATGAATGAATGAACGAATGAATGAATGAATGAACGAATGTGTGCGCTATGTAGTAATGATTATATATATATATAATATATCGTCTTTTGAAGATTGATATTTGGTAAATTAGATCCTAAACTGAAGGAAATATTGATTGATTGATTGATTGATTGATTGATTGATTGATTGGTTGATTGATTGATTGATTGATATAATTCCTTCCTTTCGGTCGCTTGAAATATTGTCTCGCCAGAGTGGTTATCGGGGCTCAAATTGGAGTGTAAAGAATAGAACCACTGTTACCTACCACGCATGTCGTAAGAGACGACTAGGAAGTTGGGCGTGGGGCTAGCTACCCCCCACCGTAAAAAACACTAGATGGCTACAGAACGGAAAGCGAATCGAGTAAACGCTGGCTGAAACCCAACACATCGCTGAAGGATAAACACCAGAGCTCCAAATGGTGCTGAAGATGTGACGTAAACACACCAATGCTAAGGCTGCATGAATCAGATTTTCACAAGAATAGAATTTATGGGAAATCTGGTACATCGGTCTGGACGGTGATCACGAGAGACAGAGAGAAATATTGTCTATATATTCAATGTAGTCTCTAGTTTAAACTTCACTGTATTTATTGATAGGACTATCATCATTGCACTTCGATCTCTTTCTTATACAGAAAGATATCGGTGGCAGTGCACGAATTCCGTAGCACCGGCGACGATCCCCGATGTAAGTTAAAAGATATTAAAAGTATTTTGTAGGAATTTAATCTGAAATCTTTCTAATAAGTTTTCCCGGGCAGCAGCTTTACAGTCTGCTCTTCTCAATTTTGAATCCTGTTATAAAGCAAAAATAACTACCTCCAAAGTTACTAGATCAGAGCAAGACAAAACAGATAACCATGAACGACACTGGGCACCAACCTGGTAACATTGTGACGAAGAAAGAAGTAGGCGCTGTAGTTCTTTCCTGTTCTTTGTATGTTCGCCCCTTCAAATCTCTTATTGTTTGGGTAGTTGCAGCTGACGATGTGTATTGCTTATATGAGAACGTGTATTGTAATCGTTACATGTTTGGTTTAACTTGTACTTGTGAAGGCTTCTATAGTTGCAATTTTGATTTGAAACTATCATGATGATGCCCTCCATTGCATCCTTTCCTATCCAGTCTGTACATTTCGTAGTCTATGATGGAGAAGTGACATTATGTATTTAGATGACTTGAATATATGCAAGTGATGTCTCTGTGATTTATATCGGTTTATTTTAGTTCTCAATGATAACAAAAGACCAGGGTAGTAGCATCAAACAAAATATGTCTTGTAGAAATACCAAGAAGGACAAGAATTTAATAAATATGTCTTGTAGAAATACCAAGAAGGACAGAGTTTAATAAATATGTCTTGTAGAAATACCAAGAAGGACAGAGTTTAATAAATATGTCTTGTAGAAATACCAAGAAGGACAGAGTTTAATAAATATGTCTTGTAGAAATACCAAGAAGGACAGAGTTTAATAAATATGTCTTGTAGAAATACCAAGAAGGACAAGAATTTAATAAATATGTCTTGTAGAAATACCAAGAAGGACAGAGTTTAATAAATATGTCTTGTAGAAATACCAAGAAGGACAGAGTTTAATAAATATGTCTTGTAGAAATACCAAGAAGGACAGAGTTTAATAAATATGTCTTGTAGAAATACCAAGAAGGACAAGAGTTTAATAAATATGTCTTGTAGAAATACCAAGAAGGACAGAGTTTAATAAATATGTCTTGTAGAAATACCAAGAAGGACAAGAATTCAATAAATATGTCTTGTAGAAATAACAAGAAGGACAGAGTTTAATAAATATGTCTTGTAGAAATACCAAGAAGGACAGAGTTTAATAAATATGTCTTGTAGAAATACCAAGAAGGACAGAGTTTAATAAATATGTCTTTGAATACCAAGAAGGACAAGAGTTTAATAAATATGTCTTGTAGAAATACCAAGAAGGACAGAGTTTAATAAATATGTCTTGTAGAAATACCAGAAGGACAAGAATTAATAAATATGTCTTGTAGAAATAACAAGAAGGACAAGAGTTTAATAAATATGTCTTGTAGAAATAACAAGAAGGACAAGAGTTTAATAAATATGTCTTGTAGAAATAACAAGAAGGACAAGAGTTTAATAATATGTCCAGTGAGATTGCTATCTCACGACCGTCACCAGGAATATTACAGAACATGTTTTATGAAGATCTTATAAATGAGTTGATCACTGCTTTTTTGAATATTTTAAGTTTAGCCTCTAAGAAAAAAAAAGGATATAAAGCAGAAGGATTAACTTTATTGCACCTGGCCGCCCGAGTGGTTACCAGGATCCAAATTTGGGGTGTAAAGAATAGAACCACTGTTACCTGTCACGCAAGTCGTAAGAGACGACTAAGGAGGTTTGACTGAAATCGGATGCATGTGTCCTAAACGTGAAGTAGTCTGCGTTTAGGGGCTGCCAAACCAATGTGCAACGTATACACGTTCTTGGCAAAGATCAAACATATCACAAAGAGTGATTAAAATTGGTCGTAAAGAATGAAAGCAAAGAAGAAGAAGAATATTGCACCTGGTTTTACCCCATATAGCTAGTTCTCTTTCCACAGAAATGGCACACAACCTGCTCAGCGTATTGCACAAAGCACGAGCACCGTAGCTCTGGCAACAATACTATGGGTTTTTGGAAAGAGATGCACTTGTGAACAGAAAGGCGCGGTCCGGATTTAAACCTACGACATTCTAAACGCAAGACAAGGCTTAACCATTTAGCCACAGAGGTCCCCTAAGACGACATTCTAAACGCAAGACAAGGCTTAACCATTTAGCCACAGAGGTCTCCAAAGACGACATTCAAACGAAGACAGGCAACCATTTAGCACAGAGGCTCCTAAGCCATTCGAAACGCAAGACAAGCAACCATTTAGCCACAGAGGTCTCCTAAGACGGCATTCGAAACGCAAGACAAGGCTTAACCATTTAGCCACAGAGATCCCCTAAGACGGCATTCTAAACGAAAGGGCAAGGCTTAACCATTTAGCCACAGAGGTCTCCTAAGACGACATTCTAAACGCAAGACAAGGCTTAACCATTTAGCCACAGAGATCCCCTAAGAATGAAAGAAATAGATGAAAGAGATGTCTCCTATATCAAAAGCAGAGAAGATTGGTGTAGGCGTCGATAGTGTCATTGCAGAACAAGATTGAAGGAGAGTCAACTTGACGCGGAGCAATGCTTTCTTGAACATAATCAAGTTGACGACTCTGGGTGAATAACAAGCAGAAGAAGAAGAAGATAATGACAGTAAAAGCGTTAACATTATTGTTATCAATGACCATAAATCTTAATATCTTCTTCAAACTATCCACTTGCTAAACCACTCTTTGTAATGTGTATGTGATTTGTGCTTAAGAGTGCAAATCTTAATATGTTACATAATTTGTTCTCTGCAGTCACCACACCAAGTACAGCTTCCAGCGGATATGTATCCCAACCTGTCTCGGCCTTGACATTGTCATCGGGAGATATTTCTAGCGAGGAAAGTCTTAACAGTAATGCAGAAATCGATTCTCTTCTGCCAGAGTTTCTGATTGCAGACACGGATGTGCCAGATATGACTTGTATTAACAGAAATCTAGTTAGGACTAGGAAACATGAGTTCTGTGAGAAAGTTGAAACCTGTGATATTATCGCAAAATGTGCTGACATTGTCAGCGCTGTTATAAGAGTTGAAGAAAGGGATGTTAACTGTGAGTCGTTTTCAGAACACAACGATAACTCGAATTATGTCATGACTGCATCTGAGGGGGGTGTTGACATGCTGAGTTCACAAAGTCCGGCCATGTTGGCTTCTGATTCATCTGAAAATGTGATATACACAGTCGGTTCTGGCAGTGTGACAGACACTAGTGATGAGGACAAGTCAGAACCTAACGAGGGCTCAATTTCCGAAGAAGGATACAAGGAAGCCAGGAAAGATCAGCTGGCTAAATGTAGCCGGTCAGTTACGAGTGAGAGTGTGAATAGTGTAGATACATTGATTAGTGAGAACGTGGTTTCTGTGATCGATAAGGATGATGATGATGATGAAACCAAGTATTATGAAAAACTTAGAAGGGCAGAAACTAAGAGACAATTTGTAAAGAAGAATAAGGTGCAGTTCAGTAAGACAGACCAAAGACAGGTTATGTGTCCGAAAGCTTCCAGAACCGACGCCCCAGGATCAAAAATTTGTAACAAAGACTTCATCAATGCTACATAACGACGCTCTCAGGATAAAAATGTTTAACAAAACGTCATCAGTGCAACATAACGACGCCCCCAGGATAAAAATGTTTAACAAAAACGTCATCAGTGCAACATAACGACGCCTCAAGGATAAAAATGTGTAACGAAGACGTCATCAATGCTACATAACGACGTCCCCAAGGATAAAAAATGTGTAGTGTCGACGTCATCGTTACTACATAACGACGCATCCAATAGTAAAAGGTGTGTAACAAAAACGTCATCAATGCTACACACCGATGCCCTCAATGATAAAAAGTATGTCACCAAGGCATCATCAGTATTACATATCAAAACTAACAAATGTACTGATAAATCAAAATGTATAGGAAAGTCATCATCAGTTTTCTCGCTGTCATCCTCTCAAATTAAAGAAGAGAAGACACATACAAACCAGGAAAGTAAATTTCAACGTGGCGTGATGACTGTAAGTAGAAGTGAAAGTAAACTATCTGGGTTCAAATCTCGACTAGCAGATGCTGATGTCTTCCCTCAACCAGAGCTTACATCCTGTGTCAGTCGTGAAGAAAGATTTAGGAACAGAGAAGAAACAGACCAGCGTTACACAGGTATTTAATTGCTGTTATTGTTATTGTTATTGTTATTGTTGCTGTTATTGTTATTGTTAGTGCTGTTGTTATTTCTCATGGTTTTTGTTATCAATTGACTTACCCCTGAAGTTGGTGAAGACTCGCCTGCATGGTGGGGGACACCAGTCAAATTATATAGCAGGACTTCACGCAAAAATCAGTCAGAAGTGCCATACCAGGCGTCATGGCTAACACCTGAATTCACAGAGGACGAATGCAGAAGAAGAAGAAGAATCTCTTGACTTGTCTGTGCATCGGTGTGAGAAGTCAAGATGCGGTTTCTTAGTCAGCGCATATGGTAGGGTTGTTGAGGAAGGGAAATAGAGCATACATAACAACTACGAGACTGTTACTGATGCCCTTCATTGGATCTCTGGGACTCCTTTTACTGGGGCCGTTATTGCTTCTGTCTCTTTCGATGCTTTGGAAGATCCAGAATGGCTGCTTGCGGTATTAGTGGATGTCGTCTATAGAGGTTTCCAACCACCAGAGACTCACGTGGATCTATTGTCCTGGTCATGCGAGTGCTAGCGGTAACGAGAGAGCGGACATGTTTGCATCTAAAACATCGATTGTTGGGGAATTTAGGATGGATAAGGGGGATGTTCTTTGGTCTCTTGGCGACTTTCTATTGGATGAGGACACTGAAATTGACGTTGAATCAATCCATCGATTTATTGAGTTTGAAATTACAAGTTTTACAAGTAGAGATGGGTGTTTGAGGGACAGAGAGAGGAGTGTGTTTAACCAGCGAGTCACGGGAACCATCAGTATGCATACCCTTCAACATCTGTTGGGGGATTCCATTTATATCTATTTTCCAATTTCATTTCATTCAATTGCTTGTCCTTGGCAGAATTATGCCTCTCTAACAGTCTTACTAAATCTCTCTCATATGCCAGATGCCTAGCCTCTGCAAACGTCATGCTCAAATCATCAGTTACAGCCTTAATACGAAACTTTTTATAAACATGTCAAAACTTTTCGATTATAGTAGTTTCCCTTTGTTTCTGTCAGTGAACACTTACCTTCATCTTTGTTCCAGAATATTCTGGGGTGAAGAGCAGCAAGAGAGCTGAGCGAGAAAATGCTTCGATCGAGAATGGGTCTTCTATGGTGTTGTGGTGGATGAAGAGCTGTGTATAACTGCGGAGGTCATCAGGACAACACTGAAAACGTCTGGAAGCACAAGGCCTGATGGCATTCGATACAAGGATATTACTGATTTATCAAAAGACGACATCGAGGAACTGGTAAAAGAATTCAACGTCAGCATCCAGGACGGTGAGATCAGGAAGGAGTGGCTTCATAGCTACCTACTACCATTGCCGAAGCCCAACAAAGATCACTCTCAGATAGCCGGCTACATAATTATTGCACTGCAAAACACGACAGGCAAGCTTCTTGGGAAAATCGTGGCACGTCGACTGGCATGGGACCTTGAAAATCGCCATATCTTCCCAACCACTCTCGGAGGTTACAGATCTGGGAAAGAAACATGGTGCAACGCTAGCGGTCTTCGCTATTATGTCTTTGAGGTTTCCATCAGGTATTGAAACATGTGCAGCAATGGTGGACTTGGAAGACGCATACAACAGAGTGCCCTATGATTATCTTATGCACCAGCTTATCAAACTCCAGGTGCACCCTCTATACATCCGATGGATAGCTGCTGCGCTGTTCAAAGGAAGGTTGTACTGCGATGTGGTGGTTGGTTTTCTGAACCGGTGACTGTACATTCTGGATTGCCACAGGCTCTCCTCTCTCCCCTGTCTTATTCAATATATACACGGTGCAATCACAGAACAACAACTCGATGGCAGAGGTAGAACTCTATCATTTGCTGATGACATCCTAGTGTATAGACAAGGGAAAGACGGGGATGCAATTGTCGGTGAGATACAGAGGGAACTCGACCTCATCACAGACTGGTGTGATGTCTCAGGTGCACTAGTTAGCCCTACCAAAGCAGCAGTGACATGGTTCTCACTCAATAATCACACTGTTAACGCATGTACGCCTAGTGTGAAACTTCGCGATATTGTTTTGCCCGTTGTAAATCGATGAAATTTTTGGGTGTGATATTTGACCGCAGTCTGTGTTTCCGGGAACATGTTAAGTATGTCATTGTCAAGGCATGCAAAGGTTTGGCGGCAATGAGAGTCATGGCGGCTGTTAACATCGAGCAACGACTGCTTGTCATCCTGTATCAGACACTGGTCCTCTCCACCATTGAATATGCAATGACCATCCTCACTGTCAGCAAAACGCAAATCGAAAGACTGGAGAGAATACAGAACGAAGCTATGCGCATCATCCTCGGTTGCACAAGGGATACACCCTGTGTGGCGAAGAGGTTTCTCCTGGATTTTCCGACCATGGAGTATAGACTCAAGATAGCTAGAGTACGTGCCTATCTCAAAATAAGTGCCAAAAGGATCACCCATTGCATGAACAGCTCAGCGCCAGTGGTGGACATCGGTTAAAGCGGGGCAAGTCATGTGTTGGCAGTGCCGCAGATACAGTTCAGCTGGTATGCGGGCTCAATAATATTGACTATGGAGAAGAATAGATACCGATGCCTCCAATATACTGGAACACTTTTTCAACCATGATTAAATTTGACAAAGTTGCAGAGAGGAAATTCGCGGCGTTGAATGCAGACGTCACAGCCATCATCGATGAAAACTGCAATGCAGACGACGTTGTGATCTACACGGATGGATCTTTAGTTCGTCACGAAAAATCTGCATGGGCCTTCTCTGCAAGCTCATGTGGCAGAGTGGTCAAGGAAGCCAGTGGTGCATTCAGTATGACAACAAGCAGCATGACAATGGAGGTACTGGAGGTGACCAATGCACTACACTGGCTAGAGTCACAAACCTCCATGTGTGCATTCTGAGTGACTCATTGAGTATGATCCGAAAGGTGGAGGCCGGTTCGGTGCGCAGGCAATGGACTGAATCACTGCAGGCGTCAACAATTTGCGAAATTTCACTTGTCTTTGTTCCGGGGCACATGGGTATCGTTGGCAATGAGAGAACAGACAGGCTGGCTGGCTCTGCCGCTATATCAGAGGACCAGCCAATGAACAGAGCTGACATCGTGAACGCCCTCATAGAGCGTGACCGCAGAGAAGACCTTCCATCTAAACCAATCCATGTCAACTACTAGATTGCGAGAACTGGGTTTGAAGATTGGTGTGGCAAGAAAAGAACGGTACAACAGGTATACGAGTAGGCTCATCAATCAAAATAGAACTGGTACGGTCAGTCGCTGGACGCTGTTGGAGATATTGCGAAGGAGATCGGAGCACCTATGGACATGTCCGGAGTGCAATGAATATATTCCAAACTGAAACTGAGTCTTCTATGGACAAAGCAACATCATCAACGCTCTAAGAGAAAACATACGCTCTGAAGATTTCAATAGAGAAGATAAAGATTGTCATCTCGATTGCGCAAGTTATGCATACCGATAGGTGCGGCAAGACGGGAAAACTAGGACAGAAACCCCAATAGATACATCAACCAACATAGAACGGAAGTTGTTAGTCTTAAACACACTGAGATACATGCTTGGGAGGAGATTGCTTGGGGGATTGCTGGAGGAGTTGGAGCAATTATAGACATGTCCAATGTGTAATGAAGATGAGATCCTTCACTAAATAATATGTCAGTTTGCCAGCCATTTCTGTTGTTCTACTATTGAACGTGTGTATGCTACCCTTTGTCTCTCTCTCGCTCACTATCGCCTCTCTCTCTCTCTCTCTCCCTCTCTCTCTCTCCCTCTCTCTCTCTCTTCTATATCTTATTCATTTACATTTCTGTCTTCAGAAAGTAAGAGCATGACGACCAAATGTCCATCCGGAAACGGAACAGACGTTTGCGAATCAGATGGTCTACTCTCGACTCGGATACAAAATGCAGACAGTGTAACTGTCATCTCTTCACGTGGACTTAACAAAACTGGGACAGTTAGATTTGTAGGAACAGTTCAGTTTGCTGGAGGAATTTGGTTTGGTCTGGAACTGGATCTGGCTGAAGGTTAGAATTCTACATTCTTTTTTTTTCTTCATGGCTTTGACTTGTATCATCATATCTTGAGTGTAAAATTATCATAACTTATCATAACTTATCATAACTTATCATGACTTATCATAACTTATCATGACTTATCATAACTTATCATAACTTATCATAACTTATCATCCAATATCTTCCACCCGTGTGTTACTAGGGCTCACAAAGGGAGCAAAGAATAGTAACACTGCCACCTACAAGTGCGACCACCTCACTTCCTGATACTCCCAACATTCTGCGTAGACACTTCATTTCTGACGTGACGTGTGTCTTATATAGTTTATGAGGGGAAATAAGAGTTCAAAAGTCAGGTACTTTTTCAAAAAAGCAGAGCCCAACACAAAAAGCAGAGCCCAACACAAAAAAAGCAGATCCCAACACAAAAAAAGCAGAGCCCAACACAAAAAAGCAGAGCCCAACACCAAAAAGCAGAGCCCAACACAAAAAAAGCAGAGCCCAACACAAAAAAGCAGAACCCAACACACAAAAGCAGAGCCCAACACAAAAAGCAGAGCCCAACACCAAAAAACAGAGCCCAACACACAAAAAGCAGAGCCCAACACAAAAAAACAGATCCCAACACAAAAAAGCAGGCCCAAACAAAAAGCAGAACCCAACACACAAAGCGAGGCCAAATCACAAAAAACACAGAGCTCAACACCTAAAAAGCAGACCAGACACAAAAGCAGAGCTCAACACAAAAAAGCAGAACCAACACACAAAAGCAGGGCCCAACACAAAAAAGCAGGACCTCAACACCAACAAAAACAGAGCCTACACACACAAAAGCAGAGTTCCAACATCAAAAAAGCAGATCCCAACACAAAAAAGCAGACCAACACAAAAAAGCAGACCAACACAAAAAGCAGAGCCCAACACAAAAACAGAGCCAACACCAAAAAGCAGAGCCCAACACAAAAAAAGCAGAGCCCAACACCAAAAAAGCAGAGCCCAACACAAAAAAGCAGAGCCCAACACACAAAAGCAGAGCCCACACAGAAGAAGAAGAAGATGAGATGGGGAAAAATATTTCCAGTTATATAATTGTCAGACATTATATTTTCTAATTTAGTTTTTCATTTCTCCTGAGTCCTAATTTTGTATGATGTTAACAAATTATAATTTGCAGCGCATTTAACATAATGTTAACTGAGCTTGGTATAAGATTATATAGTTAGCTGATTGCGTTCTTAAAAACAATCGTCGTTTGTGGGGCTAGGCGATGTGTGCCATAAGAAATAAATACTTAAGGTTCGAGTCTTGTGTTCGATTGGTTTCTGTGACGTAGAGACTAAGTGCTCGATAGGTCTCTGTGACGTAGAGACTAAGTGCTCGATTGGTTTCTGTGACGTAGAGACTAAGTGCTCGATTGGTCTCTGTGACGTAGAGACTAAGTGTTCGATTGGTTTCTGTGACGTAGAGACTAAGTGTTCGATTGGTTTCTGTGACGTAGAGACTAAGTGCTCGATTGGTTTCTGTGACGTAGAACTAAGTGTTCGATTGGTTTCTGTGACGTAGAGATAAGTGTTCGATTGGTTTCTGTGAGTAGAGACTAAGTGCTCGATTGTTCGACAGGATTTTGATTGGTTCTTGCGGAGTATCGTGATTTTTTTAGAGACCCTATGTTCTGGTTAGGTGATATCGAGTTCAGTTATCGAGACGTGAGATAAATGTGATTGGTCTCGTGACGTAGAGACTAAGTGTTCGATTGGTTTCTGTGACGTAGAGACTAAGTGCTCGATTGGTTTCTGTGACGTAGAGACTAAGTGTTCGATTGGTTTCTGTGGCGTAGAGACTAAGTGTTCGATTGGTTTCTGTGACGTAGAGACTAAGTGCTCGATTGGTTTCTGTGACGTAGAGACTAAGTGCTCGATTGGTCTCTGTGACGTAGAGACTAAGTGCTCGATTGGTTTCTGTGACGTAGAGACTAAGTGCTCGATTGGTTTCTGTGACGTAGAGACTAAGTGCTCGATTGGTTTCTGTGACGTAGAGACTAAGTGTTCGATTGGTTTCTGTGACGTAGAGACTAAGTGTTCGATTGGTTTCTGTGGAGTAGAGACTAAGTGCTCGATTCTCGTTCCGAAGGCACTCTGTTCGCTCTCTTGTGGAGTCATCGTGATATTTTTTTAGAGATCCCTTATCTCAGTGTAGGTGATATCGAGTTCCTAGTCCTATCGAAGACGGACGATAAAATGTAGGTTGTGTGTTCAAGTTGAGAACGTAAAAGAACTATTGGCAGTTCCAAAATCTAGACGATCAGGTGGAAAACCGCTGCCCGGGAAAAATTAATTAAAAAATATTTACAAAATAAAATTCCTACAAAATATTGTTTTTTTCTTCTTCTCTTTCGTCCGCTTTCAACTCAGACGAAGTTTCATCTCTGAAACTGATTTTTGCGTGAAAATCCGTTTTCCAATTTCTTACAATGGCATCAGCGTACACATTGTAAATTACTTTACACTGGCAGCCGTGTGCTCAATGTACTCGTAATTAGTATTCCCTCGCCATACAGGCAGATTTTCTCCGACTTCAGAGGCACTCATGTTATCGTCTGAGTAAGACCAGGGACTCGACAAATGCCGACAGTAGATTCGAACCGAGCTGAGGCGTCTCACAATTAGCAGGCCGAGCTACTATCAACTACTCTAGGCAGTCCCCCACAAAATATTGTAACCATCTTCTAAATTGCATCGGTCCCCAGATGCGACTTCTAAGTTGCTACGGAGTTTGTGCACTGCAGCTGAGACCTTCCTGTGTAAAAAAGAGATCGGAGCACGCATAGTTCCGAATTAACAAATACCGAAGTGGAATGATGATGGGTCTATTCAGGGGCGGCTCGTCATTAAGGGCCAGTGGGGCTCGACCCCACCAATAATCGATAGGGGGAATAACTTCCCGGAATGGTAAATGCTAAATAAAACTATGATTTTTCTGAAAATTTGTGTCTGGCCCCACCAAGAAAAATGACCACGAGCCGCCACTGGATCTATTAATCAATCAATCAACCCGGTGTTCGATAATTTGGTTTTTTTTCCGGCAGCTTCTAATATTTGTTCACTGTCTATTTATTAATCATATCCATTGGCCTCAGTGCTTCCCCTTGGAGGTTCTTGAGAACTTCATATCCATTGGCCTCAGTGCTTCCCTGGGGTTCTAGAACTTCTTATTCTCTTCTTATCAAATATTGTGTATAATCTCACCAGATATTATTTCTCTTACAGGCAAAAATGATGGTTCGGTTAACGGTGTACGTTACTTCCAGTGTCGGCCTAAATATGGTGTGTTTGTCAGACAGGATAAGATTGTACTGAACAAGGACACACAGAATTCTTCTAGTCAAGAAACAAAACCTTTACCTTAACAATGTCTACTAAAACATTTGATGTGTCGAGAAATTAGACAGTATAACAAGTTTAAGACGAAAAGATACTTTGACACGAAAATAATGTTATCGATATAAGGAAGATTGCAGTAAAACTATGTAGCAATGTCAATATAAGGAACGATTGCAGTAAAACTATGTAGCAATGTCGATATAAGGAAAGATTGCAGTAAAACTATGTAGCAATGTCGATATAAGGAAGACTGCAGTAAAACTATGTAGCAATGTCGATATAAGGGAAGACTGCAGTAAAATATGTGCAATGTCGAATAAGGAAGATGCAGTAAAACTATGTAGCAATGTCGATATAAGGAAGACTGCAGTAAAACTATGTAGCAATGTCGATATAAGGGAAGACTGCGGTAAAACTATGTGACAATGGCGACATAAGGGAAGACTGCAGTAAAACTATGTGACAATGGCGATATAAGGGAAGACTGCAGTAAAACTATGTAACAATGGCGATATATTTACAAAATATAGTGAAGTGTGATGCCACGATTACAGAAAGTTTAAAATTGGATAGAACTGTTTGTGTACATGTGGGTCCCTGTCCAGATACATCTGTTTGTGTACCTGTGGTCAGTCCAGATACATCTGCTTGTGTACGTGTGATCAGTCTATAAACATGATTGTGTACATGTGGTCAGTCTAGATACTAGTTGTGTACATGTGGTTAGTCCAGATCCTGCGAAAACAGCCCCAAATAATGTTTGCTCTACAGACAAAATGATCTTAAAATATGTTATACCGAGACAATACACTATTCAATTTGAGACAATCTGTGGATTACCGGAAATTAATTTGTTGATTTGAAATTCGCCTGCTATGAATTCAAGCATAGTCACGGCACCTAATATGACGCGTCTGCCTGATTTTCACATCAAGGCTTGCTTTCCTTACTCCCAGTGTTCCTCGCCGTTCAGTCGAGCTGTACTCCGACTTCAGATGTCCTGAAATTAGTGATATAAATGATTGAAGCTACGTGTGCTGTGATCTGATGGCTGACAACAGAATGACAAAGAGGAAGATTTTTTCTTCGTTCACATACTTCTGTTGTAGGATGCAGTCAGGAGAACGCAATGCGCTATGTCTCAGTTTTCAGCTGTGGTAACTGCACGTTTCGGTCCAACACATCCGAGTTCAGCATAGTCTTTTGTCAGTACCGGGTTATCTTCACCTTCTTCAAACTCCATAGTAGTAGCTAGAATTCTTGGCATTCGTCTGTTTCCTGAGCCGCCACTGGGAGATGGAGAGGGAAGTCCTGGTCATCTTTATTCTTAAGAGAAACAAAGATGAAAAATATCATCAATAAAACTAAGTACTCTACAGACAAAATTATTGTCGTCATAAATGTTTAATGTTCTATTTCCACGAAGAATAATGATTGTTGTCTAATTCAATCAAACACAGTATTTACAATAATTCTTGTTATTAAAGAGTGTCATAGTTAAAATGTTGCGGCTCAGATGACGTAACGTTGACACGCTCTGCTGCTGGCTGGAGATTGTCTATGTCTTGGTTTTGTCTTTGTCTAAGAACGGTGCTGATGTTGTTTCCGCTTCGTGGAATTTTGAGTTTGGAAAATTACTTCTATGAAATTTGGATGAGGTTATCTAAATATTTGTTTCCATATTCATGAGGCTCTACACTTCTCGTTGGGGTATGTAATACAGTGAAATGTGATAACTCCTACTGAGTCACGAGTGTTTACTGCGGCATCGCCGGCACTGAACCGCTGTCTCTGGTCTCTCTGGCAGCAGGAGAAACATGAACCAACTTTAGTGCAGAGGCAACAGTCCTCCTTGCAGCCATACAGATACTCAACGACCAACAGGTGTCAGTAAAATATATTGCAGTCTTTAACGATTCAAGATCAGTTCTCCAGGCCATCTCATGTCCCAAACAAGACAAGCTCATTCAGGATATACAGCAAAAAATCAACCTGCTGTCAAAAAGATCTGAACTAGTCTTACAGTGGATACCAGCACACTGTGGCATACCAGGAAATGAAAAGGCTGACAAACTCGCACGGGCTGGAGGAACCTAACACAACACCACCCAACACAAAGTTTTACAGAAGCAAAGACTCCTGAAACAATCCAGAAAAATGATGTGGAGAAAAACAAATGGAGGATACAACCCAGATCATGACAGTATAAATACACTAAACAGAAAAGCACAGTCTTCAACCTTAGAACGGGACACTGCAGTCTCAGAACACACCTCCATAGAATGGGTCTCAGGGACTCGGCTACCTGCACATGTGGAGCACCAAAGCAGTCCCCAGAGCCCATCCTGCAAGACTGCCCCAGCCTGAGATGTGAGAGATTGGAAATCTGGCCAACAGAAACAACACTACAAAACAAATTATGGGGGACAGGTAAAGACCTCAAGCGCGCCGCCCTGTTTACGACACATACCGGAGTAGTTGCATAGCAGAAGTTGACCCAGAAGAAGAAGAAGAGGAAGAAGAGTCCAGGTTAACTTCTACAATACGACAAGCTATCTGAAAAACCGTTAATGCACTACCAATTCTCTGACAAGCTACTTCACAAACCAAAGTGCATGATTAAAAATAATTATTCAAATTATCATTTTGATGTTGTTTGTTTATAACATGTTGTAGAGTACAGTATATGCCTTTATAAAATACAGCTTACAGTTCCAATCATTGTGTTATTTTACTAAATTCATTTCTAAAAACATGGTTTCAGTGTGCATAGATTAAGTCAATCGTTTAGTGCAAGCTTTGTTCACATCATCTATATTTTCTTATTGGATTAAATATGGCAGCCATTTTTATAAGAAAACAGGAACGGTTCCTGGATACTGAGCTGTTTACTCGGGAAAATTAAGAGTCATTAGAGTCAATGGGTTATCGGTTTCTTGTGTCGTCACATAGTTACCGGGTTATTGCCCAGTATCGTGGTTTTCTGTTTTTGTTTTGCACTCTTCTAGTGGCTTGGGTGATAGTTATTTTTTCTTTTTGTCAGGATTCTGCTTCCATTTCTTAGATGTAAACAACGGAAATACTTCTCAAGGACCTCCTCTTCGCTGACGATGCTGCCTTAGTCGCCCACAGTGAGACTACACTGCAATGTCTAATTAATAATTTGTCAAAGGCATGCGACCTCTTTTCTCTGACAATAAGTGTCTCCAAAACAGTTGTATTATGTCAGGAGGTAAGACATCAAATATCACTTTAAATGGCAATCATCTAACACCAGTGCAAAAATTCTGTTATCTTGGGTCCACGGTCACGCCAGCCTTTCTCTTGACGAAGAAATCAACGCTCGTATAGGAGTGCGGCTACTACATTCGGCATACTATCAAAGCGAGCGTGGGACAACAAAAATTGACATTGCAGACGAAGACTCAAATATATCGAGCCTGTGTAATTAGTTCTTTACTATATGGCTCAGAAACATGGACAGCCTACTCAAGACACGAGAGGAGACTTAACATCTTTCACCTTCGATGTCTCCGCAAGATTATGAACATCAGGTGGTACGACAAGATAACCAACTCTGAAGTACTGCAACGTGCAAATCTGCCTTCCATCATGGGCATGCTCAGCAGTAGACGACTAAGATGGTTGGGACATGTGAGAAGAATGGAAACTTATCGCATACCAAAACAAATGTTGTTCTGTGAACTTTCGGAGGAAGAGGCACCAGGGCAGACCACTGCTCAGATATAAAGATGTCTTCAAAACCTCAATGAAAAACTTTTCTATTGATCCCAGCACATGGGATGGACTAGCTGATGACAGAGTTGTGTGGAAAGCCAAATTACGGAAGGGCGCAGAGTCTTTGAGAAGAGACTTATATACGAGCTGAACAACAAGAGAGAAAAGCGAAAACTCAGAAGTTGTCACAGTAAAACACTTGCATATTGACCGTCTGTAAAGATGAAAAGGGCCATATATATAGATTATGCTATGCCAATTAACCATTTCTTAGATTCCGAGTCCAAAATCCTTTAGTAAGAAACGACACACAGTCACGTGAACTCCAACTGGCAAATACAAATTACACAGTAGAAATTCAAGCACTACTGCAGATTACAAACAATATCAATGGCAATATCTTTGTTGTAAGATAAGCTTCTTGACAGATGCATTATCTGTTTTGAAAGACCTCCAGTGTAAACTGCCGTACCGGAGAAGCGAGTTCAGCAAGGTATCTATCAATAAACGAGATTCTTTTCTTCAAACGCTCCATATTGACCACTTGTTAACCACTCTGTGTGGTTTGTATGTGATCTGAGACTAAGAGCGATTGTACGTTGTGCCAGTTATGCGCCTACAAGTAGACTAGCACATTCGATTTCTGTGAAGCTTTTTATTTACTATCGTAGCTTCCCTAGATCCTACTTAAGTCGCCTCTTACGACATGCCTTGCAGGTCGCAGTAGTACTATTCTTTGCTTCCCTTATGGGTCCCCGGCACTACACGGACAATAACCGAGATATACTCCAGTATAGTGAGTACCATGACATTGTGGTCTGTCGGGTAATGAGAATGCAAATATACGTTATGAGTTTGGAATGATACTGTGTACACGCAGAAATTGATGTGTGAGGGAGAAGTATGTTTAACCAGGAGGTCCACGGAAGCCATCAGCATGTATAACCTTCAACCTCTGTTGGGTCTGGCCGGAGTGATATGGTGTTAGTTCATTTACCAATAACAAATATCATAATGCTGAAAGATCTAGTTATTTTGTTACCATAACAACGGTGCCAGATTTTCAACAAATATGGATGTCTTTGTTGTTTGGCGTATTTCAAAATGTATTTCTTGTTCAATTTTTCTAACGCTGCTCTTCATCATGTGTATTTTTAATGCTTTGCTTTGTCCTGTTGTTTAAAATAAAGCCTGAATTATTTCCATCAGATGTTTGTTCGATTTTTTAATCGTTCTCAATATTTCACCACTACCTCATTACATGTCATTGATATTTTTTGTCCTTTTTGTTGATCAGATTTTTGTTGATTTTTTGTTGATCAGGGCCAAACTTGGGCACTGACAAAGAACAAGAAGGGAAATTACCAGTGGCGGCTCGGAATCATTTTTGTTGGTGGGGCCAGACACAAATTTTTGGAAAAATCATGGTTTTGAGTTATAATGTTTTAATTTATAAAATAATAAATACACGTTACACATTCTTTTTGGTGGGACCCGGCCGCAGTGACCCTTAATGACGAGCCGCCACTGAAAATTACCATCTGTGAAATGAAATACTTGAGGAAAGTGGTAAATAAAACAAGAAGAGACCATATAAGAAATGAGGAAATTAGAAGAACAGTCGGAACAACACCTGCTATTAGATTCATTGAAAAACAGAGACTCAAATGGTTTGGCCACTTGGTCAGAATGAACCGAATACACCAGTTGCAAAAGCATAAAACCTGAAAATGGAATCATCAAGAGGAAGATCAAGACCAAGAAAAAGATGGATTGCTGGAATTACAGACATCTTCCAGACAAGACAAGCTCATTCAGGACATACGGCAAAATATCAGCTTGCTGTCAAAAAAATCTGAACTGGTCTTACAGTGGATACCAGCTCATTGTGGCATACCAGGAAACGAAAAGGCTGACAAACTCGCACGGGCTGGGGGAGCCTAACACAACACCACCCAACACAAAGTTTTACAGAAGCAAAGACTCTCCTGAAACAATCCAGGAAAATTATATGGAGAAAAACAAATGGAGGATACAACCCAGAGCATGACAGTATAAATACACTAAACAGAAAAGCACAGTCTTCAGACTTAGAACAGACACTGCAGTCTCAGAGCACACCTCCACAGAATGGGTCTCAGGGACTCGGCAGCCTGCACCTGTGGAGCACCTAAGCAGTTCCCAGAGCACATCCTGCAAGACTGCCATAGTCTGAGTAGTGAGAGATTGGAGATCTGGCCAACAGAAACAACACTACAAGACAATCTATGGGAAACCGGTGAAGACCTCAAGCGCACCGCCCTGTTTATGACACATACCGGAGTAGTCGCATAGCAAAAGTTGATCGCAGAAGAAGAAGAAGAACAGACATCTTAAAACTTCACAATAACACAGTATATCAAACGACCGAGCGTACACTAGCTCTGAAACCGATCATCATTTAAACCTGCGACGCCTAGCGGCAAA
Organism: Arion vulgaris; assembly: GCA_020796225.1. Lineage (NCBI taxonomy): Eukaryota > Metazoa > Mollusca > Gastropoda > Stylommatophora > Arionidae > Arion > Arion vulgaris. Next base: position 3,785,793 of record CM036758.1, on the reverse strand, counting down.
AATCAGAGAAGGACAAAAGAAGAAGAAAAAGAAAGATGTAATAGCGCTGTCTACTGTATGTCTGCATGATAATGACAACTATTTGTGACGACTGTAATAGCGCTGTCTACTGTATGTCTGCATGATAATGACAACTATTTGTGACGACAGTAATAGCGCTGTCTACTGTATGTCTGCATGATAATGGCAACTATTTGTGACGACTGTAATAGCGCTGTCTACTGTATGTCTGCATGATAATGACAACTATTTGTGACGACTGTAATAGCGCTGTCTACTGTATGTCTGCATGATAATGACAACTATTTGTGACGACTGTAATAGCGCTGTCTACTGTATGTCTGCATGATAATGACAACTATTTGTGACGACTGTAATAGCGCTGTCTACTGTATGTCTGCATGATAATGACAACTATTTGTGACGACTGTAATAGCGATGTCTACTGTATGTCTGCATGATAATGACAACTATTTGTGACAATTGTAACTTCTTCTCCTTCTTCTTCTTTGCGTTCCCAAATTTGGGCCCCGGTAACCACTCGGGCGACTGATTGTAACAATTCATACTAAGAGAACTAACCATGTCTATATAGCCGTCCATCGCAAGCGATGATGACAACAATCTCAGACGTGTGCTGTTGCACCTCTCTGGTGTGTGCGGAGGTGACTGTAGAGTCCAATCCTAGAACAGAATCCCCGACCACAGGTGGGGCATACATGATCAAGGTTAGACATGTGCGTGTTGTGTACTCTGTCTTTTCGCGCTGCTCGTTTTCTCTGTGACTCAACAATACGATGATTCTCAGCTATTCGGGTTCCTCTTTGTTGTTACAGCGCCACATTTGGCGATCTTGCGCAAGGGATTCCCAGCACGTATTGTCTATATCGAAGCATTTCAGAGACACTTTAAGGGTGTCTTTAAAGCGTTTTTTCTGTCCACCAGCTAAACGTCTGCCCCCTTCAAGCTCGCCATACATCAACTGTTTTGGGATGCGTTTATCAGGCATCCGAGCAAAGTGACCGACCCAACTCACTTGGGCCTTCTGCAACAGGGTGTTGACGCTTGGGATCTTTGCTCTTGTGAGGACTTCGCTGTCTGGAATTTTGTCCTGCCAGTTTATTTTTAGTATTCTGCGTAGACAGCTTGTGTGGAAATGGTTTAATTTTCTTGCGTGTCTGCTATATTCTGTCCATGTCTCGCTTGCGTACAGCAGCGTGGTTAGCACTATGGCCTGGTAAACTTTCAGCTTTGTGACTATGCTTATCCCTTCCGTTCCCACACAGTGACACGTAACCTTCCGAACGCAGCACTGGCTTTGGATATCCTATTGTTGACCTCAGAATCTATATTTGCCGATCTGGATAGGAGGCTGCCAAGATAAGCAAAGTTGTCCGTTGACTGGAGACGCTGGTGTTTAATGTTGATGACTGGATCGTAATACTGTTCTTTAGGGGCGGACTGGAACATGACCTCTGTTTTTTTTGTGTTAATGGTGAGGCCAAACCTATCACAGACCATTGAGAACTTGTCCATGTAAGTCTGCATTTCTTCCGCAGAGTTGGTAGCGAGGGCGCAGTCATCAGCAAACAACAGGTTTGAGATAGTTGATTCTTTTACTTTGGTGAAGGATTTTAACCTCCGAAGATTGAATAGATTACCGTCTGTCCTGTATCTAATCTTTACCCTATGTTCGTCGCCTTCCCAAAAGACATCCGTGAGCATGGCAGCAAACATCATGCTGAAGAGTGTTGGGGCTAGTACACAGTCCTGTTTGACGCCGTTGGTGACACGGAAGGCTTCCGACAGCTCCCTTCGTCAAGTACACGTGCCATCATGCCCTCGTGAAACTGTTGGACGATCTTAATGAATTTCACTGGGCATCCAAATTTTTCCATGATCTTCCATAGACCCTCTCTGTTGACCGTGTCGAAAACCTTCGTCAGATCGACAAAGACCATGTAAAGGTTACGGTGCTGCTCTTGGCATTTTTCCTGTAATTGACGAGCAGCAAATATCATGTCTGCTGTTCCACGACCTGCTCTGAAGCCACATTGGGTCTCAGGGAGTAAGTCTGTTCCAGGTGATCGATTAATCGATTGAGGAGGACTCTGGCCAGTATTTTGCCAGCAATTGACAGGAGGAGATCCCCTGTGATTATAGCAGGCCTGGCGGTTTCCTTTCCGTTTGTACAGGTGGACAATAGTGGCATCCTTTAATTCCTGTGGCACACGTTCGTTGCACCAAATGGATGTAAATAACTCTGTCAATTTTAGCATCAGCATGGGCCCTCCTTCTTTGTAGACTACTAACCATGTACAGTGCATTTAAATATAGGTGATATAGGTGATATCTCCAGCAACGTCCAGCGACTAACCGTACAAGTTCGATATCGATTGATTAGCCTACCATACACCTGGTCTTTTATGACCACTCTAATTTAAATCCAAATTCTTGCAATCTCGCAGTTGACGGGAATCGGTTTAGAACAAAACCCTTTTTTCAGTCACACTCTAATGGGGTGTGCAAAATGTCAGCGCTATTCGTTTGGTGATATTGTGGCTGAGCTAGCCAGTCTGTCTACTTTCTTATTGTCATCGACACCCATGTGACTCGGAACAAAAATGAATGTAATTTTGCAAATTGTTAGCACTTGTAGTTCTTCTTCTTCTTTGCGTTCGTTCTTTACAACCAATTTGAATTACTCTTTGTGGTATGTTTGATCTTTGCCAAGAACGTCTATACGTTGCACATTGGTTTGGTAAGCCCCTAAACGTGTAGACTTACGCATAAACGCATAAACGTTTAGGCACGTGCATCCGATTTCAGCCAAGCACTTGTAGTGATTCAGCCCATTGTCTGCGCACCAAACTTTTCGGCTCATACTTTTCGGATTATACTCAGTTAATCATTTAGAATGCACGTAGTGAAACACGTACAAACAAAGTACTATAGTTTTACAAAATACATAAACAGTGACGATAAACAGCAACGTTTCGACCAACAAGGCCTTTATCAAGCAAACGAACAAACAGGAGTGACAAATTAAAATGAAACACAAATGGACGACCAAATACCAACGTATCTAAGGAAAATCTACATACACAACAAATATAACTATTAAATCTTACCTACTACGTCACAACGACTAGTTGCAGCAATATGGCGACGAATATCGAAATAGGGGAAGACTGCAGTAAAACTTGGTAAATAGTGAAACACGTACAAACAAAGTACTATAGTTTTACAAAATACATAACAGTGACGATAAACAGCAACGTTTCGACCAACAAGGCCTTTATCAAGCAAACGAACAAACAGGAGTGACAAATTAAAATGAAACACAAATGGACGACCAAATACCAACGTATCTAAGGAAAATCTACATACACAACAAATACTCCTGTTTGTTCGTTTGCTTGATAAAGGCCTTGTTGGTCGAAACGTTGCTGTTTATCGTCATTGTTTATGTATTTTGTAAAACTATAGTACTTTGTTTGTACGTGTTTCACTATTTACCAAGTTTTACTGCAGTCTTCCCCTATTTCGATATTCGTCGCCATATTGCTGCAACTAGTCGTTGTGACGTAGTAGGTAAGATTTAATAGTTATATTTGTTGTGTATGTAGATTTTCCTTAGATACGTTGGTATTTGGTCGTCCATTTGTGTTTCATTTTAATTTGTCACTCCTGTTTGTTCGTTTGCTTGATAAAGGCCTTGTTGGTCGAAACGTTGCTGTTTATCGTCACTGTTTATGTATTTTGTAAAACTATAGTACTTTGTTTGTACGTGTTTCACTATTTACCAAGTTTTACTGCAGTTTCCCCCTATTTCGATAGAATGCACGTATGAGTGCACTTTTGTGACTCCATTAAAAGTAGTGCCTTAGTCACCGACAGCACTTCTATTGGCATGCTACTCGCTGTCCTACTAAATGCAGCATTGGCTTCCTTCTTCTTTCTGTCGTATGAGCTCGCAGAGAAGGCACGTGCGAACTTTTCGTGCAAACTTCCGATACATCTGTGTTAATCACAAAGTCACCTTCATTACAGTTTTCATTAATAATAGCATTCTCTTCTTCTTCTTCAAATAATCCCTATCGATCACTTGTTAACCACTCTGTGTGATTTGTATGTGATCTGAGCCTAAGAGCGAGTGTACGTTGACAAGTTACGCCCCTACAAGTAGACCAGCACATCCAATTTCTGCAACGTTTTTATTTACTAGGTAGCTTCCTAGGCCCCTACCTCAGTCGCCTTTTACGACATGCCTTGTAGGTCGCAGTGATACTATTCTTTGCTTCCCTTGCGGGCCCCGGCATCACACGGGCGAGGAGTGTGTTTAACCAGCGAGCCACAGGAACTATCGGTATGCATACCCTTCGACACCTGTTGGGGGAGACTGAGCAACTATAGGTCTGCCTGGAGTGCAATGACGTCGGTTCAGTAATCAATATCGTTGACGTCTTCATCAAACGCCATGAGATTCCTCCCTCTACAACCATTGTCGAATTTAGTGATCAGAGAAATCACCTTGATTTTTGTCCTGGGCACACAGGAGTTAGGGGTAATGAACGAGCTGATAGATTAGCTGGCTTGGCTACAATATCGGAGGGAGCTGCCATGAATCGAAATGACATTCTTCACGCGTTGAGAGAGTCTTTCCGAATAGAGGAGTTTCAGGGCTGTGAATCCCACTCACTGACCAGATTGAGAGAGATGGGTGTCAATATTGGTGCTGCCCGGAAAGAACGACATACTTTTTTTTTTTTTTTTTTCGCCCTCTTTCAACTCAGACGAAGTTCCATCTCTGAAACTGATTTTTGCGTGAAAATCTGTTTTCCAATTTCTTACAATGGCAGCAGCGTGACATTGTAAATTACTTTACACTGGCAGCCGTGTGCTCAATGTACTCGTAATTAGTATTCCTCGCCATACAGGCAGATTTTCTCCGACAATGCCGGACAGTAGGTTCGAACCCGAGCTATGAAGCGTCTCACAGCAAGCAGGCCGAGCTACTATCAACTACTCTAGGCAGTCCCCCATTATGACATACTAAATATGCAAAGAGATTGATTAATCAACATCGAACTGGCGGTTGACCGCTGGATTTGCTGAGGCGGAGATCGGAACACCTATGGACATGTCCGGAGTGCTATGATGATAGTCCTCATATAACTGGTTATTGTCGAATTTAATAATGGTGTTCACGTATATTGAAGGCGCCGGTATTTATTCTTCCCGTGTCGATATTTGTGAGACCACCTAGCAGCTTAACAGTACGCTTGCCGCACGGCCAACACAGGGATTGTCCCACTTTAACCAATCTCCACTTCTGTTGCTGAGCACCTCGTGCAATGGATGGCCCTGTATTCTATTACTGGTTCACGGACAGACGTCGACAGGAGTGGACAGTCCAACGTAGGTAGTGCACATTTGGCGATCTCGCGCCAGGGAATCTCAGCACATGGTGTCTATATCGAAGTATTTCAGAGACACTTTAAGAGTCTCTTTACTTTCTTTCTTTCTTTCTCGAATCCTGTATGCCTCACAGCGTCAGGTCAGGAAGAGATTTCTAAAACGGGCCCTAGTATGCGCTTCGTAGATAGTCTCTTTCGTCGCCTCTGTTATCTCTGAGGTCCATCTTTGCGTGGCCGGCCTTTGCTTTGTACCCATTGTATCGGAGCAGCATTGCTCTTTGGGGTGCACTGTCTGATGGTAATCTGCTTACTTGACCGAACCATTTAATTTGTTGTTTCTTGATGAAGTCTAGTACTGATGTTGTACCCACTTTTTCCTGATGTCTTCATTTCTCAACCGGTCTCTTCTTGTTACACCCAGCATTCTGCGTAGACACTTCATCTCTGTTGTGACTAGTTTTCTTCTATCGTTTGTTGTCAGCGTCCAGGTTTGGCACTGGTAACATAATGGGGGAGAAAGATTGTGTCTCTTTACGCCCGTGTGTTTCCGGGGTTCTCAAGGAGAGCAAAGAATAGTAACACTGCCACCTACAAGGCATGTCGTAAGAGGCGACTTGTGTAGGACCTAGGGAAGCTACGTAGGCGCATAACAGGCACAAAGTAGCGAAACACGTAAGAACAAAGTACTGTAGTTTTAGAAAATATAAAAAACAGTGACGATACATGTTTCGACCAAAAGGTCTTTATTAAGCGAACGATACAACAGAAGTGACGAATTTCAAAGAACACTATATATGGACTACTACATACAGAGACATTCAAACGTTCCTAATGGGGCGCAAAGTACAATCGCTCTGAGGCTAGGATTACATACAATTCACAAAGAGCTGTTAACAAGTGGTCGATATGGAGCGTTCGCAGAAGAAGACGAGTGTCTTTAAAGCGTTTTTTTCTGTGCACCAGCAGAACGTCTACCCTCTTCAATCTCGTCATACATCAACTGTGTTGGGATGCGTTCATCAATTCGATCAGACATCCGAGCAACGTGACCGGCCCATCTCACTTGGGCCTTCTGCAACAGGGTGTTGACGTTTGGGATTTTTGTTCTTGTGAGGACTTTGCTTTCTGGACTTTTGTCCTGCCAGTTTATTTTTAGTATTCTGCATAGACAGTTTGTAGTTTAGTTTTCTTACGTCTCTGCTATACACTGTCCATGTCTCGCGGCGTACAGCAGTATGGTTAGCACTATGGCCTGGTAAACTTTCAGTTTTGATGTTTCATTTTCAGCTCTGTCAATAAAGCAATAAGAGCAATTTTGTTCCACTCTTTTGATATAAGTTAACGCTGCGAACATTATAATGCGACAGCAAAAGGATACCATTATAATATAATTGATATTCGATTTGATCATGCATGTTATAAATGATTAAATATGGGGACAAATATAAATAGTATCGAAATATTCATTAAAAAGTATTCTTGTAGAATTTGACTTGCAATGAAGCCAAACTGGCAATTAATTTCTCTCTCGTAACGCGAGATTTCGGACGAAGCAACTTCCTTTTCTTCATCAAGTACGGCGTGGTAAGCATGCAGTCTCACTTCGCTAAATGATAAATTATATTTTATTAGTTTAGAACCTATTGAATATAGTAAGCAAATATTTATTTTTATTTCAGATAAATCCGTTTCATTGCTGAATTGACTGATTCGTCAAAATGGTAGCTCAAAAGAAAGCAGTAAGTCATTTATTTAATCTGTATCTGGTTGTTTTTTTTAAACATTTTGAGATATCGTGGTCGGAGGATGGGGACTATAATTAAATCTATAAAAACTAGTCAGTCTATACATCCATTGGCCTTGGCTGTAATAATAATTACAGGCTTCTTCAGTGGAGTAACATAATCTCATAGAGGTTTCTAAGACATGTTCTATGCTTACGCTAATAAATAAAAGATATATATATATACATACAAATATATGGGAATAATTTCCATTTGCCACATGGCCATGGCACGTCATCTTTTTTGACTGTCCATACATTTCATTTGTCAATATCATAACCAGCGTTCTTTTGATGTGATGTGCTACTTCAAACTAGCTAAATGCAAAATTGAAAATCAAACAATTGAATTATGACTCGAGAATAACATGCTAATATAATTATAATATCCAGGACTAAATAATTTACCTGGTGGTAGATGCAATTCAATAGAATCCATGCAGTACATTCACGTTCTCAGAAGTATACATTCAAATTTCCAAGGCATGCCAAGAACAAACACCCATATTATAAAACTGAAAAGTAGACGTAGTAATTCACATAAATCTGATATTAGAATTAAATGAACATGATTGCCAGAGCGGTTACCAGTGCCCAAATTTTGGGTGTAAAGAATAGAACCATGGTTACCTGCCATGCATGTCGTAAGAGGCGAGTAAGGTTTGGCTGAAATCGGATACATGTGTCATAAACATGTAGAAGTCTATGCGTTTAGGGGCCTACCAAACCAATGTGCAATGCAACGTATACACGTTCTTGGCAAAGATAAACATATCACAAAGAGTGATTAAATTGGTCAAGAAGAAGAAAGCAAGGTGGACTGCAGTCATCAGAAATTGACATTGTTCTTCACAATGGTATGGTATTCATTGTTGCTTCTTTATCATATCTATATTTTTGCAGCAAGGTTTACTCATCTTATTTTTACATTTGGTACCACTTACAAATCCAAGTTTGGTATTTGGCTAGCTGAATTTGTAATCTTATTCACTTCTTTTCCATTCACCATGTTATTTAATAATTCACACATTTCAACAATTTATCCCCTCAGAAAAAGACAGCAGATAATATCAATGCCCGTCTGGCTTTGGTAATGAAGTCTGGCAAGTATGTCTTGGGATACAGACAGACTTTGAAGACACTAAGGGGTGGGAAAGCAAAATTGGTCATCATCGCCAACAATACTCCTCCTCTTAGGTAAGTACCACAATCTGATAATAGTTGACCAATGCTTCTTCCATTTCAGCACACTGCTTCAGTACAATATTGATGCATAAAAGTGTCTGAACCAGTCATTCTTTTCTCATTCTTCAACTCTTCCCAACGATGCGCAGATGGTGTGGCGGAGTGAAGGTGAGCGGACCACCAGTGCGAGTCTCCTCTACTGCTGCCTTGTAGTTTGATTTGGAACAATCACAGGCTGCCGGAGCAAACCGTACACAAAACTGGACGGTTGACAAACCAAGTTGTCCATAAAAAATCAAGGCTAGCTGGGCAGGTGACTCATCAACCCAGGAGGGCAGGTCATCTAAGGGTCGCTACCCTAAAAGAAAAATCAACCTGTTGACTGGGGGCAGCTAAAGGAGAGTAAACCCAGCAACGCTGGTTGAAATCGGACACACCACCGCGGGAAATGGTACTGAAGGTTGTGAACATACACCCTTTCTTGGTGATAGGCTGTTTATATATCGCATTAGACTGATAAAAGTGGCCGTAAAAGAACGATCGAGAGAAAAGAACTCAATAAAACATTGAGCTGTAACTTGTTAGAAATGTTTTTCTTTCAATTAGCTTTCCTAATGGGAGATGGATGTTATTTGAAAATGGTTATAGCTGAGGGGTTATCTCAGCTCCATAAAGTCACAAGGCAAATTAATTCCTATAAAGCAAACCATTGTACATCACACAACCCTTACATGTCAGTATTTATTGACGAATGCGTTAAAAAACATACCTGATATTTCTTGCCTTATCGTCAGTTATATGGACCACCGATCTATGACCTGTAGTAAAGCTCTAGTAATAGGGTTGACATTTTACTCGCTCACCTATTTTGTCTTTTAGCCCGGAAGTTTCAATACTGCGTGCAAATTTGTTACAGCAGCTTTTCATATTTATAAAAACAGTGGAATTCCCAAATCACCCATACATTTCCAAAAATTGTCCAGACATATCTGAACTTTCTACATGAGGCGATGATGCACCTAAATCTCATTATGGTGTCACTTTGCAGCCAGACTGCTCCTCTCAATCAGCACTACATTTCCATTACTTTTTAGGATTACTTTTTTGTTTATTATCTTAGCCTGGGCTGTTCTAAAAACAAGTATGTAGCCAGGGCTGCCTCTAAATGGTGAAATGTTTAATTGTTATATTAGGTAACAATATAGTTCATTTTAGACAATTGTGTAGAATTTGCTAACATAAGGTCTTACCTGTTCGAGTGCCAAAATATTTTTTGTGCAGATTAACTTGTTCTATCTTTACAAAAATGTATAATTATGCGTAATTGGAAATTTGTTGTCTGGTGTGTTATTGTGACTTTGGAGCCATCAATGGTAAAGATGAAGTCACACCGTTACTGATTAGATTTTGTTTTCTCTCTGAAGCTGAAGAATGAGTAAACTGGTTGTTTTGCACACACGCAGTGCAGACATGGGATTTAGACTGGAACTAAGCTAAACAGGTGTTTCTGAAGTTCTTATGTTAGTTTTGATTAACAATGTGTAACTAGATCATGTGCGTACAGGTCTTAGTCAACCCTGGGTGGTAACCTCATGAGTTTTATCCTGTTGGTAACTGATGTTGTCAGCTCCATGATAAGAGATAAATTGTGCAAATTCTCTAATTTGTACTTATGTTGTAACCGACAACACTGTCTTCTTCTTTGCGTATTTTACGACCAATTTTATTCACTCTTTCTGATGTGTTGCACATTGGTTTGGTAGGCCACTAAACGCATAAGACTACTACACGTTTAGGACACATGCATCCGATTTCAGCCAAACCTCCTTAGTCGCTCTTACGACATGCGTAGCAGGTAACTGGTTCTATTCTTTACACCCCAAATTTGGGCCCTGGTAACCACTTGGGCAGACAAGTCATTCACTAAGCCGGGATTCACTAATCTGTGGGTTTCCTGGCGGGTTTAATTACTGCAGTTTCTTTTTGATGTCTAAAAATTATCCCAACATCTGCCATTTGGGACCAGTCTGGCTTTCATCACGCTCATTTAATTCTTCAATTCAATAATAATTATTGTCTCAATAACGTGCTTGTTTGAAATCAATCTCTAGCCTGTACATGAAAGCGACTTTCAACCACCAGAAATAACCTGTGTTGCGCTACCACTGCAACACAGGTTCCTAGCAAAACCTGCATCATATTTTCAGTCTTGTTCTAACCTTTTCGTGGCATCGTTCCAAATGCTATGACCTGCTGCTAAATAATCTGTTGTTTCCAACCGCTGCACAAATCGTGTCTGCTGTATACGCTGTCGTTGCTTGCCACCTCTTTGTGTAACATCAGTCACTGGAAGATGTCCATACGATTCTGAAGGCAGATAACATACTCCAAACATCGGGGACTGCCTAGAGTAGTTGATAGTAGCTCGGCCTGCTAGCTGTGAGACGCTCATAGCTCGGGTTCGAACCTACTGTCCGGCATTTGTTCGAGTCCCCTGGTCTTAATCAGGACGATAACGTGAGTACCTGTATGGCGAGGGAATACTAATTACGAGTACATTGAGCACGCTGCTGCCATTGTAAGCAATTGGAAAATGGATTTTCACGCAAAATCAGTTTCAGAGATGAAACTTCGTCTGAGTTGAAAGCGGATCGAAAGAAAGAAAAAAACTCCAAACATTTTCTGAAGTGTTTTAATTACTTCTAATCAATTGGCTGAAATCGGATGCATGTGTCCTAAACGTGTAGAAGTCTATGCGTTTAGGGCCCACCAAACCAATGTGCAACGTATACACGTTCTTGGCAATGATCAAACATATCACAAAGAGTGATTAAAATTGGTTGTAAAGAACGAACGCAATGTAGAAGAAGACTTCTAATCAAGAAGCAACAATTACAAGGTTAGAATTCTTTAATGAAGTCGGAATTTATGACACAATAAAAAGTTTCTATTTTGTACACCAGATATGGACTCACTGTTGAAATAGTCACACCATACATCTTTTCTCGGTTTGTTCTGTGATTGCCTTCCAAAGTGAGCCTACGATTTATTTGAACGGTTTATGTTCTATGACCATTCATCCAAAATTTGTGTTGAGGATCTGATACTCTGGATTCCTTTGATCTGTGTCCAAACTATTCACTAGCCGTAACAAATCTGATATTAAGCAGCAATGCAGTCTGTTCAAATTGTTTATGCAGACATCCAGTTTGTTTATGCTATGTCGCTATTGTTAATTTGTTTTGTGTCTGATGAATTATTGTCAGTGACTTTGGAGCCATAAATGGTAAAGATGAAGTCACAATTTTAATGTATTTTCTAACAAATATCCACACCCAGGACGAATTAGGGTTTCAGCTTTAGCCTCGACCTGTCCAACTTCCTGATTCTGCCAATCAATATTCTAGCAGAGTCCATATTCTGTCTAGTCATGACACAACCACTGTACGATAGCAAGATTGGTGGTGTGCTCTATTGTTAATACAGATAGTTGTCATGATTCTAATCACTGTTTATGTATTTCAGGAAATCAGAAATTGAATACTATGCAATGTTGGCTAAGACTGGTGTCCACCACTATACCGGCAACAACATTGAGCTGGGCACAGCCTGCGGAAAATATTTCCGTTGCTGTACTCTATCTATTACAGATCCTGGTAAATTGCTTTTTTAAATATTTATTTTGTGGTGAATAGACTTATCCATTTGAAGTTGTAAAACATGTGTTGTCACATCTCTAATACTTGACAAAATATCAAGCTCCTTAACTACTCAACACATGCAACTTTCTGAGCTTTACACTATCTCCACCAATATTGAATTGTTTGTGCCTTCTATTTAAAGAATGCTTATGTACTGTTATCCTACTCGGCATAACCATGGGTCCTATATGTTTGTGTAGACAGCCCTTCCATGATGTCGTAGATTAACACAATGATACAGTATTCCTGTGGTGTTTTTTCTCCATGGAAATTGTATGCATTGGACATATTTATTATAACTATTCTATATATTATTTATATTTGATTTCAATATGTTATTGTTGCATCTGAAATGTTTACAACAGTTCTTATGTCAACTACCTAAACTCTGTTACCATATAGTTTTGTTTAAATTATTGGGCCAGTACTCTTTTCTCTTGTGGTTACCCAAAATTTCCTGTTTTCCCCATCAGCAGGGAATTGTAATCCTTTGATGATCATATGCATGACCTGTCATTGCTGAGCAGGATTATTGTGTGCACTTCTGACCTCCATTAGAAAACATAGCAAAACTAGGTCATCATCAAGTGTGTTTTAACACTTGTTACTGCATAAATACATTTAAAGACCTTAGTAAAGTGTTTCCAAAGTAGTCTTGTAACATTCAATGTTGACATTTCCTCTCGTGTAGCAAGAAATCTTTGATCCAGACATGCCATCAGCTGTGTAATCAGTACCCAGTAGGAATACTTGTTAGTCAAGAGGATAAGGATTTTTTTTTTTAAATTACCAGCCACTCCATTCTTAGCTATAATTGTTGCTCATCGTCAATCCATGACTTGTATGATGTACCAGTAATTTAGTAACAGATAATTGTACTAATTTGATTGCACAGATTTGTAATGTATCAGTGCATAAAGTTAATCTTAACATGTAGCTTGAACACTGTTGTGTTAACCTTTCATCTGCATGTGCTAATACTCGGCATAACCATGGGCTCTACACTTTTGTAGTCAACCCTTCCATGATGCCGTACAATATCACAATGGTACAGTCTTCCTGTGGTGAGTTCCTTCTCTCCATGGAAATTTTATACATTGAACATTTTGATTTCACTTGTTTTGGGTCTTATTTTGTTGAATGTATTCTATATTTTATTACATTATCAGTACTTTAGTCTTCTACGTTTTATTTTTTATTTCTCTTATTACAGGTGATTCAGACATCATTAGCAGTATTCCTCTGAGCAACAGCCTGCAGCATAACTGATTATGTTAATAAACTGTTAGACAATATTACAGCATTGTTATACTTTTGTGTCAATATGTGGTGTTTTGTTTTCTACTTATCTAATAAACAGGAAGGCATACTTGAGTTATTTGGACATAGACAACACTATACAATCTTATCAGCTGTCTGTTTCTGCTGCCTTTCACTGACTGTTTTCTGAGGTTGGTAGAACCATATTAGTTGGGACTAAACCTTGGAGTATTGTCTGGTTGTAAACCTCTAAAGAACGTAGTAATATTGCAAACATCATCATCCAGCATGATCGGTTGACATTAAAAAATTATGCCTTGGATTGGGTATTTACCATACATGAAAGTATAGTGTTCTCCCTTTGTTTCAAAATATGAATAATTTACTACTGAAGAAACAGTAACTATCAGCCAACCTTTTATCACAATTGGAAATGAGAAAAGACGGTACTTTGATACAATTTCACCGGATACTCGAGTATTCTACTTGACCTGGGTTGCGGAACGTTACTACTTCCGCCTCAAAATTGATCTCTTATGTCAACATTGGTTAACGTCAAGTTGGGAGATATCCAAACACTTAGGGGACTAGAGCATATAGAGCCTCTGGAAAACGGCGAAGGAACGAAATGAAAAAAAATGGAACACATCAACATCTCGTACATGAGTGAGTTTGGACCTATGGAAGCAATCATGCATTGTTTAGCTTTGGTTCCCAGAGTTATCGTAAACCACTGCAGTCCCCGTCTACTCAGTCCTTTTAGGCTACTCAATGAAGTCACACTTCTTATTGAAACCCAAATCTTATTACACACAAAAGATGACCGTTGAACACCTAGTAATGTTCTGTGACCTAGGTCAAAATGAATACTTGAGTATCCGGTGAAATTGTATCAAAGTACCGAAAAGATACTGCAAACTATGCATAACATGAAAACAGTTGCATGCTCAACTTGGGAAGTCTTCATTAGGGATGTTCAAGATGTCTGTGGTGGGTTGCTACTTTAAATGCTGCAATGACTCGAAATGCAAAATGAAGCAATGTTAAAATTATTACGAGAGTACGTCTTCCCATACTCTGTCCACTTACAGAGCACTACTTTCTAATTTGAAAATCCTTACTTTTGTTCACTTGAAATATTGTCTATGTATTGCATCACTGCCAGGTTCTTCCATCAAGTCCTGATAATGGGAGCTTACGCATGCAGAGACCACTAGATGACCGCCCATGATGACATTGAACTAAGGAAGCACAGGAGTTTAAACTCAGCTGGACTTTGAGATCTGTACTTCAGACACACCCATTGTTGTACAACCAGTTATTTTAGTTAGGTGGTATCTACAATATAACAACACTTTACTTGGATCTAAATTACAAGCCCCTCTTCAGTCTAAGTAAAACTTGCCTTAATAGTGATACGGCCACATGCTTTTAGTCAAAATTAGATGTCATGATTACCCCGAATTTACTGTGGAAAACCTAGTTTTTGTGTAGTCCCAACGATCAAGCGTTCTTGTCAATGGACCAATTATATATCACAATAAAAGTACAAACACCATTTTTTCTATTGACAAGTGGTAGAAAAATCAATTGAATTCAACATTTGCTGGCTAGGAAAAAGATATAGGGCAGAGACACTGTGGGAAAGACTACTACTTGAATACACATTTGAACAATACATGTGGAAAGGGGTATATGACGATACGGAATGTATGGTGAGAACAAATACTGGCATTTCACTAAATTATGGGGTGTACAATGTCTTGTCTCCCCTCTTATTTATAACAGGGACAGTACTGAATGGAAAATTGCTGCAACGACGCTCCAAGAAGTGCAGACTATTAGAGATCTAGGGACTTCCGGTTTACAAATGGCGCTGGACGAACGTGTTGGTTAGCGTCAGCAATAAATTTTGATCACTTCATCTTGCTTCCGTGGCCTGGATTACTACTTTTCATTTATTTGGATGCAGGATATATTGTGTTTCATGGATATGTTTGTGGTGTAGTTAAGCGACTCAGAAGTACGATGGTGACCGATCAGAATTGCGATCGCTACCGACACGCCGCTTTCGCTATGTGTTAAATACGGCGGTCCGGGGTAGGTAGAGCCCTTAAGCCGAGAAAGGCAATCTGCCTATGGTAGGAGGATCCCAGAAATGAAACCTCAACCGTCGAAGTCGGAAGATGCATGCCCAAGCGGCACGGGAATAAAAAAACGCGCATCTACGCACTACAACCGAAGCTATACAACCAACACTACTCCGGTACGGTGTCATATTTACAGGTCGAAACCAGGCAGGCTCAACACCGGAACCCCATTCTTCAAACACAACAGCAAACACAATTCCTCACACTCTCAGACCAGCCAGAGAAGACGAGAGTAAACACACGGGTCAAGATCTGAAAATAATGCAGTGGAACGCGGAAGGTGTTAGAAACAAAAAAATAGAGCTGCAACATTTTCTGAAGGAGCACGCCATCGATGGGTGCTGCATCCAAGAAACACATCTTACCAGCACGCACAGATTCTCCATTAGAGGCTACGAAATCTTCAGGCAAGACAGGGAAGACCGACCCAGGGGAGTCATGACGGCCGTCAAAACAGTTCTCAGCCTGGGAAACGCACCGCTCCCAATCAACTGATACAGAAGCGATAACCATCTGCCTAAAAACCAACGACAAGGAAATCACAATTTGCAACATATATTCACCACCAAACAAATTTATCCACTTAAACAACATACAACCAAACACAGAAAACTGGATAATAGTTGGAGATTTCAACAGCCATTCTCCAAGCTGGGGGTACTCTGACCTAAATATAAAGGAGAGGAAGTAGAAGACTTCATCATCAACAACAGTCTTGTTCTGCTAAACAAACCTAGTGACCCACACCCCATACTACTCCCGACCTTGGAGAACAACCAGCAACCCAGACCTAGCAATAGCGACTGAAGATGTTGAAAAATACACAAGTCGAAGTGTGTGCAACCAACTAGGGGGCAGTGACCATAAACCCATAATAATCTCCATGCAGGGACAGAGGAACACCCCAAAGGGAACACTCACCCCAGCTGGAACTATAAGAAAGCAAATTGGAATATCTTCACCTCACACCTAGAAGAAGCCATTAAGAACATGAAAATAAAGAAAATAGCCCTAAACCGCAAACTCCAAACATTCAATAGCTGGGTTCTAGATGCAGCAAAAACAAGTATACCAAGAGGAAGAAGGGAAGACTACCGACCCTATTGGTCCCCTAAACTGGAAGAGCTTCACGCTGAACTCAGCATACAAAGAGAAAACATGGAAGCAGACCCCACAGACGAAAATGTTACCCTACACAACAAGACAAAGGCTATATTTACCAAAGAAAAGAAGAAAAGCATGAGAGACAGCTGGCATGAAAAACTGCCTCCTTAAATCTAGAAAAGACACAAAAAAACTATGGAACCTCACAAAAAACCCTAAACGGTGACAGGACAGAACGGACCAAAACTGTGCTACACACAGACACAGGATTTGTCACCGGCAGAGCAGCAGCAGACCTATTAGCTAGAACCTATCAATTGGAAAGTCAGGTCCAAATTCAACAGGCAAGAAAAGAGGAAGTTAAAAAACCAGTCAAAGCAACTGTTGAATAGTCTTGACTCTACAATCCCAACAGAAAAGCATGACAGCTATGTTTACCTGCAGGAGCTAGAAGACCAAATAAAAAAGCTAAAGGAGAAAAAGGCACCTGGAGCGGATGGAATTACCAATGAATTCCTTAAACACCTTGGTCCTCTTGGCAAAGGTTTCTCCTCAGCATTTTCAACCAGAGCTGGAAAACAGGTCAAGTTCCATCAACCTGGAAGGAGGCACACATCTACCCCATCTTGAAACTAGGCAAGGACAAAAATGACCCAAAGAGCTATAGACCCATCAGCCTTCTCAGCTGTGCAGGGAAATTGATGGAGAGGCTAGTAAACAGGAGACTGACATGGTACCTAGAAACAAACTCATTGCTCACCCCCACCCAGACCGGTTACAGACAAAACAGAAGCACAGAGGACCAACTGGCTTACATCACCCAGGACATTGAAAACGCCTTCCAGGAAAGAAAGAAAGTAACAGCCATATTTTTTTGACCTCTCCCGGGCATTTGATACGGTATGGCACGATGGCCTAATGCTGAAAGTCCTACAAACCGGAGTCTCCCACAACATGTTCTCCTGGATCAGAAACCTCCTCTCCCGACGTACAGCCAGAGTAAAAATAGACAACCACCTCAGCAAGATGCAAAAATGAAGGAAGGAGTTCCACAGGGCAGTGTGATAGCACCAACGCTATTCCTAATATACATAAATGACATCACCAAATGCTGTCCCCAGAAGGTCTCAAACAGCCTACATGCAGACGACTTCGCAATCTGGACAGCTGCAGAACACACTCAAAAACATCATATTTACTACAAAAAACAGTGGAAAAAGTGGAGAACTGGACAAAAAGCTGGGGCCTCAAAATTAACCACACAAAACCACAGCAACTGTTTTTCCCTCTCCCCACACAAGGAAAAAGTATCCATCAATTTAGAAAACGAAACAATACCCCAAACAGATACACCCACCTTCCTTGGAATAACCTAGACAGCAGACTTACCTGGAAGCCAAACATAGACAAAATTCAAAGAAAAGCCATACAAAGACTTGCTGTGATGAAGAAACTAGCTGGCACGTCCTGGGGCGCAAATTCAAAAATATTAAAGCAGGTCTACACGGGAGCAGTCAGACCCATCATGGAATATGGCTCCAGCTCTTGGACAACAGCAGCCAAAACAAACACACACAAACTCGACAAGGTACAAAACATGGGCCTAAGAATAACTCTGGGAGCAATGAAAAACAGTCCTATCGTAGAAATGGAAAAAACCGCAGACATAGAGCCTCTAGAACTCCGCAGAAAATTTAAAACACTCACCCAGTTTGAAAAACTAAAACAGCTGAAAGAACACCCTCTACACACAAAAATTTCCCAAAAGAAAACAAAAAACAGACTTGCAAGGAAAAGTCCCAACCATCTGGCCAGAGAATTTCATATGCAACACACAGACATTCTAGAAACTGACCCAGAAATGTGGAACCCATAATACCAGAGCCATGGACATGCTACCAAAACACGGCCCAAATACACCTAGAAGTCTCAGGAATAATCTCCAAAAAAATACAAACAGAGACAGAGCAAAGATATTTCATCAAATGCTACGAGAGCAATATCCCACCAGCACATGGACACATGTGTTCACAGATGGCTCAGCTACAGATGCTACCAGAAAGGGAGGCAGCGGAATCTACATCACTCACCCTCAAGGAAACACAGAAACACACTCTCTGGCAGCAGGAGAAACATGCACCAACTTTAGAGCAGAGGCAACAGCCCTTCTTGCAGCCATACAGATTCTCAACGACCAGCAAGTGTCAGCAAAAATATTGCAGTCTTTAGCGACTCAAGATCCGTTCTCCAGGCTATCTCAAGTCCCAGACAAGACAAGCTCATTCAGGACATCCGGCAAAATATCAGCTTGTTGTCAAAAAAATTCGAACTGGTCTTACAGTGGATACCAGCTCACTGTGGCATACCAGGAAACGAAAAGGCTGACAAACTCGCAAAGGCCGGGGGAGCCTAACACAACACCACCCAACACAAAGTTTTACAGAAGCAAAGACTCTCCTGAAACAATCCAGGAAAATGATCTGGAGAAAAACAAATGGAGGATACAGGCCAGAGCACGACAGTATAAATACACTAAACAGAAAAGCACAGACCACAATCTTCAGACTTAGAACGGGACACTGCAGTCTCAGAGCACACCTCCACAGAATGGGTCTCAGGGACTCGGCGGCCTGCACCTGTGGAGCACCAAAGCAGTCCCCAGAGCACATCCTACAAGACTGCCCTAGTCTGAGTAGTGAGAGATTGGAGATCTGGCCAACAGAAACATCACTACAAGACAAACTATGGGAACCGGTGAAGACCTCAAGCGCACCGCCCTGTTCATGACACATACCGGAGTAGTCGCATAGCAAAAGTTGAACGCAGAAGAAGAAGAAGGAGAGATCTAGGAGCAAATAACTTCCATCAACATGTTTTGAGTAGATTTTTTCTTACCCTGGCCATAGACAACTGATCGTGGATTCCTGACCTAGATCAGAAAAGGGCGAAATTACAGATGTTTGATAGAATACTGCAAGCTTTTTGATAATTTTACTCAATTCTGTGAGTCTATGGGTTTTTATTGGTGAAAAATATTCATAATATTGATATTCCTTATTGTAAAACTTAACTTGTTGCATAATATAACTTCAATTTAGCATTTTGTGTTGATTTTAAAATGAATTCGTCTATATACACCAATACTGGAATGCGAGGTCACGTGGTCCGAAGGCCCATAAGTTTATAGTTGGCTCTGCCCTGGCGGACTGAGTCTAACCTAAAAATTTGTGTTGCTAGGAGACATAAGTGGTAGCATCAAAAAGGAGATGGAGCATAATCTTCTTTACGTTCGGTTTCGTATGCTCGTCTAAATCATGAGATGGGTTGTCTCTATGAAGCTGCATGTCAGTTGTTCTTCAAGAGTTCCCCATAGCTTGGTCTGTAAGCTTTGTTCATGAGGCCATGTTTCATTTCGTTGGTGTATGTATGATGGACATGACTGCAGGATGTGCTCTGGAGTCTGTGTTTCTGTCTGAGCAGGCTTTATTCTGTGCATCGCCTGAGTGGTTACCAGGGCCCAAATTTGGGGTGTAAAGAATAGAACCACTGTTACCTGCCACGCATGTAGAGGCGACTAAGGAGGTGAGGCTGAAATCGGATGCCATGTCCTAAACGTGTAAGTCATGCGTTTAGGGGCCTACGAAACCAATGTGCAACGTATACATGTTCTTGGCAAAGATCAAACATATCACAAAGAGTGATTAAAATTGATCGTAAAGAACGAACGCAAAGAAGAAGATTCTGTGCATGTGGTGGTTGAGCCTGCAGTGCCCTGTTCTTAGGCGAAAGGGACATAATCTAACTTCACATCATCTTCACAGAATCATTTCCCCCACTATTATTAGTGATATTGTCCCCTTAATTTCTAAAAGAACATATACGTAAGTGGATATATAAAATATTCCCGTACACTGATATAGTGCAGTTTTATTTAAGATGTAGTGCAAAGTAAATTTTAGTTTTATTGGAGCTTCTATCATATTTTCATTCTTAATTAAAATAATATGGGAGGATTTATCAGCTTAGGTACCCACTTTACATCGGGTAACCTCCCATTACTAGCTCTCATGTCAAATTACCTCCCGCCTGAGTGGTTACCTGGGCCCAAATTTGGGATGTAAAGAATAGAATCACTGTTACCTACCACGCATGTCGTAAGAGGCGACAACGGAGGTTTGGTGCAAATCGGATGCATGTGTCCGCTAGGGAATGCTAACCCGAAACAAATACTTGCAGAAAACGGATGCACCAGGCCGTAAGGCGTAAAGCAGACTAAACATCACACAACAATCTTTCGTATAAGAACAGGTCATGGCAGGTTCAACCATCACGTGCACAGAATAAAGCCTGTACATGTCAGACAGAAACACAGGCTCCAGAATACTTCCTGCAGTCGTGCCCATCATACATACACCAACGAAACGAAACATGGCCTCTCCTCTTCTTCTTCTTTGCGTTCGTTCTTTACGTCCAATTTTAATCCCTCTTTGTGATATGTTTGATCTTTGTCGAGAACGTGCATACTTAGCACAATGGTTTGATAGGCCCCTAAATGGGCATAGACTTCTCACATTTTGGACATGTGCATCCGATCTCAGCCAAACGTCCTTAGTCGCCTCTTGACATGCATGGCAGGTAACAGTGGTTCTATTCTTTACACCCCCAAAATTTTGGGGCCCCGAACCACTCCGAAAAAACTGCCTAATGAACAAAGCTTACAGAGCAAGCTATGGGGAACTCTCGAGGAACTCTAAGTGACATGTAGCTTCATAGAGGCAACCCATCTCATGTTTAGACGAGCATAGGAACGCAAAGAAGAAAATCCCTACACGGTTAGCCCAAGTCATACTGTTGTCAAAACTCATTCTTGCAACTGTAGTAGGATTTTGTTCAGTTCTGAAGTAGCAAAGCGTGTACAGATAGAACTGCACAACATTAGATTTCTTCTTTGAAAGCTCCATATTGATCCTTTGTTAACCACTCTTTGTTATTTGTATGTGATTTTAACCTAACAACGATTGTACGTTGTGGCAGTTATGCGACTACAAGTAGGCCAGCACATCCGATTTCTGCTACACTTTTTTATTTACTAGGGTAGATTTTCTAGTCTCCTACCTCAGTCACCTCTTACGACATGTCTTGTAGGTCGCAGTGTTATACTATTCTCTCTCCACTGAGAGCCCCGACAACATAAGGGCGCAATATTAGATTTGAGAATCGCTGTAGTGAGGAGGTAAGGTGCTCGTCTTTCGTTGCAAAAGTATCTTTTTATGTACAGCGATCTGACAATTGTTTTAGATATCCCTGATCTCATATTGCTTCCAAGATCGAGTTCTCAGTATTATCGGATACAGACGATGAAATGTATGTCTTGTGTTCAAGTTCAACACCAAAACGATCTCTTGAAAGTCGATCAGAGCAGGCCGATGCCAGAGTAAAATTCATTTTAAAATGCTTGTAAATTTTCAATCTCCCCAACTACATCGGGAGATCCTCGCTACGGAGTTTGTGAACTATCGCTGAAATCTTCCTGTGTAATAAAAAGGATCGGCAATATTAATATAAAAAAAGAGAAATCAGAACACACATAGTTATTTCCAAATGAACCTATCAATCAAACAGTTGGAAAAGAACAATACTTAACGTTGCTGTGTAACTGAAAAATAAAATGCTTTATGTACAGATGTCATCAGTATTCATGTGTGTTGGTAATTCCAACGCTGACATTTCGATAATGGTCGCCAGTGCCGATAATTGCTCCAAATCCTATGGTATTCGATTGCTTGATAGTTAACCCCCTTGTCGACATACATTAATTTGAATGTTTGTTCGCAGCCCCAGTAGCAGAAGACCGAATAGCTTAGCCGACAAATCGGAAATTCCTGTTAGATGGAGGCTGATTTTTTTTATATATTTGATAGAATACTGTACACTTTTTTGTAGTTTTACTCAATTATGCGCCTTCATGGTTATTTATGTTATGAAAATATTAATAATACTGATGTTCCTTAACTTTAAACTTAACTTGTTACATAATATAACCTTGATTTAGCATGTTGTGGTATTTTTTAAATGAATTAATTTATATACAACAACAAAACTGGAATGCGAGGATCACGTGACAGTTGTAGTCTTATTTCCTAGAATGTTTACCTGAGCCAGCCGACTGTATGTTTATCTACGACCACGGTTTGTTATACAAAATAACACACATTGGAGGAAAACCCCCACACAGAAATGATGTGT
This sequence comes from Arion vulgaris, assembly GCA_020796225.1. Classification (NCBI taxonomy): domain Eukaryota; kingdom Metazoa; phylum Mollusca; class Gastropoda; order Stylommatophora; family Arionidae; genus Arion; species Arion vulgaris. The sequence goes on along the minus strand of CM036758.1, from coordinate 3,762,944 downwards.
GTGCAAGTAAACTACTATGAACTAGTTTCTTATTCAGAATATTAGAGTGTGTTCGTCCACTTTGAGTCAGGAACTATTTTTCGTGCAGTAAATAAACAGACTGATTCGTCGTTCGTTGTGTTCGTTCTTTACGACCAATTTTAATCCCTTTTGTGATATGTTTGATCTTTGCCAAGAACGTGTATACGTTGCACATTGGTTTGGTAGGCCCTAAACGCATAGACACCTACACGTTTAGGACACATGCATCCGATTTCATCCAAACCCCTTAGTCGCCTCTTACGACATGCGTGGCAGGTAAAAGTGTTCGATTCTTTACACCCCAAATTTGGGTCCCGGTAACCACTCGGGCGACAGACTGATTGATAAGAGATTTCTTTGCACTTCAGTACGCGGTGAATAACCTGTGTGCTCTGAACCACTTTCGTGCGGTGGTGGTTTGGTCACTTAATAAGAATGCATCCAAACACCTTCTCTTAAAATCAGTCAAGAGAAGACTAAAGTAATGCGTAGCAACAACATACAGCAAGATCCAATACTGATTGAGGGAAGGGACATAGAAGATGTGGATGAATTTGTCTACCTTGGAAGTAAGATCAGCAGATCAGGAGGTACAGATGAGGACATTAATGCTAGGATTAGGAAGGCACGACAGGCCTTTGCGATCCTGCACATGGTGTGAAGTCCGCTGCCATCTCCACGAAAAAAAAGCTCAGATTTTCAGCTCAAATGTGAAGTCGGTGTTGCTGTATGGCTCGGAAACTTGGCGAGTCACTAGGGCAAATACAAGTAAGATCCAGACCTTTGTCAACGGATGTTTGCGGCATATTCTCAGATTGAGATGGTATGATAGAGTTACAAACACGGATCTGTGGATAAGAACAGGGAAGGAACCTATGATGACACAGGTCAAGAGGAGAAGATGGCGATGGATAGGCCATACCTTGCGGAAGACACAGTCGAGTGTCACTAGACAGGTGCTCGAGTGGAACCCCCAGGGAAAACGAAAAGAGGACGCCCTAAGCAGACTTGGAGACGAGGTCTTATTGAGGAGCTGAAGAGTGCTCCATTGACCCGGGAGACCATAAAAAGAACAGCCAGAGACCGAGAAGAGTGGCGAACAACTGTTGATGCCCTATGCTCCACGAGGAGCGGAGAGGATTAATGATGATGATCCAAACTCCACAGTATATCCAAACTGAAAGAGCAAAAATGTGTTCGTAGGCGTTGGACTACGGGTGACTAGTCCTCTGTAAGTGCGGGTTCAACTCTGCAGACTGGCAGAAAAGCTCAGTTCCCCAGATTTACGGTGTTTGTGGCACCGAGCCGAAGAGCTTTCAGCTCAAGTGCTTCTGGATCGAAAAAAAAAACAGCGCAAGACAAAAACAGAAAACCACGACACTGGGCAACAACCCGGTAGCAGTGTGACGACACTGGGCAACAACCCGGTAGCAGTGTGACGACACTGGGCAACAACCCGGTAGCAGTGTGACGACACTGGGCAATAACCCGGTAGCAGTGTGACGACACTGGGCAATAACCCGGTAGCAGTGTGACGACACTGGGCAATAACCCGGTAGCAGTGTACGACACTGGCAATAACCCGTAGCAGTGTGACGACACTTGGCAGCAACCCGGTAGCAGTGTGACGACACTGGGCAACAACCCGGTAGCAGTGTGACGACACTGGGCAATAATCCGGTAGCAGTGTGACGACACTGGGCAATAACCCGGTAGCAGTGTGACAAAAAGAAGAAGAAGAACCTGTGTGCGCTGAATCACTTTCGTACACAAAAATAAATATGACAAATGATATTTTTATCAATGGGGAGAAAGTAGAAAATGTGAACAGTTTTGAATATCTTGGTTTACTGCTAACAATAGATGGAAATGGGATGAAAGAAATTGAAAGAACAAACATGGCTTAACAAAAAATTAACTCAAAACAGTATGGAACGAAACTGATAAGAAAACAAAGATCAGAATACTATAGTCTGTCCATTAATTCGTGAGCACGTTTGAAATTGATTTTCTCGAAAACTACCTGTTGGATCTCAGTGATTTTTGCAAGCAGCCTTAGAATATCCATGACGCTAGAGAAATATTTTTTCCAAGAAAATTTGATGTAGTTTGAAATATTTCTTCTTCAGGTTATATTAAAATCAACCTCACCGGATTGTACACAATAGTAACAGATCTACGGTACACAGACGCGTTGTTCTAAAAATACATTATGGTAACATAGAAATATCCTGAGTATACAACAATTTCACGAAATCCCGTGCACCTAACCCAGTCGACTTTGAAAGCGGAAGCATATGACGTTATAATTGGGATACCGTTGTATAGTTATAGGCGTATCTCGCTATTTGTTTGAAGCTATTGTATCATATTTGTTGCTTATCAAAACTTACATTGATATCACATTCATAATGAGTCTGAAGTGCACATTTATAACAATGCAGAAGGTTACAGTTTTACTATACCAACACTTCCGTAGGGAATCTAAGAGAGTCATCTATATTGCGATATTCATAACCTGAGAAACGAACGCAACTGGCGCTTGGTCTGAATAGAGAATCCTTTTCCCGATGGATTAAACAGGACACAAAGTGCACTAATGTCAAGCAAGGAAGGAAAGAACAATTGACGACTTTGACATAGATGTCATAAGACGGAGCTCTTGAAAATGTTTGCGACAAATCAACTTGTTACTCTCAGGAAACTGAAATTAAAACTGCAATCAGATTGCAGCATAGACATTTCTAAAAGTACTCTATGAAAAATTGTAAGAGCCGCCGGCTTCACCTTCAGAAAAACTATAGGCGGCAGGAATATTATTTGTGAAAAGCCACATTTAATTGTTGCCCGAAGTAAATACCTGAGGCAGATCCGTGAGCGGCGGAGGCAAAGCTATGATATTGTATATTTGGACGAATCCTGGGTCAATGCTCACCACACCAATGCTAAAGAATGGCAATCAGTAGACGGTGAACAGAAAAGAAAAATACCAAGCAGCAAAGGCCGCGTTATATACTAACACATGCAGGAAGCAGAGAAGAAGGTCTTGTCCATGACGCTGGACTTATTTTCCAATCAAAAAGCACCGACGGTAGGGACTACCACACAGAAATGAATGGACATATTTTCAGGCACTGGATGGAGAAAGATCTACTTCCAATTCTAAACAGACCATCATGCTTGGTAATGGATAATGCATCCTATCACAACGCAGTATCAGCGGAAGACAAAGTACCAACTGCATCAAATACAAAAGATCAAATTAGGACTTGGCTTGCTAAGGAAAATGTCAGCTTCGATGATACATATTTGAAACCCGAGTTGTTTCACCTGGTGAGGATGACAAATAAGACAAAGGTGTTTCATATTGACAAAATCATTGCGGAATACGGCCACATGTCTTTGCGACTACCTCCATATCATGCTCAATCCGATAGAGCTTGTCTGGGCTAAAGTAAAGGGCAAGTTGCCGAACAGAACAGGACGTTTAAAATGTGTGATGTTGAAGTTCTGACACGTGAGTCCTTCTCAATGATAGACATGCAGTTCTGGAAGAAGTGTGTTGAACATGTGCTCCGAGAGGAAGACGAGTACTGGCACCGAGATGGATTACAATTTGTCCAGCCAGTAACAATTATCAACCTCATGGAATCGTCAGATTCGGGATGATACAAATCATATTTTGATTACAGACTGAGAAATATCAACTTATACATTTCCATATCCAAATGCGTCTACCATCACACAATTTGTGGTGAAGTTAAGACACCCTGGGGTCTAATGGTGACCGAAGGGAGGACTAACTGTTGCATATTGTATCCAAGTTCACGATTGCACATAAAGGGCAAAACAATTAATTACTTGACCTATCAAGTTAATATGGAGATACACCTATGAATAGAATTGACATGGACAAATTCTAGGATACTGTAAAATCTAAAATTTGAGCCCCCGTATTTGCAATTGTCATAAAAGATCAAAGGAATTCGCCGATGTGCAAAATCCGTAGCATCTATGGACTACTGGTTAGCTTTATCTTAGCGTCATGGATATTCTAAGGCTGCATGCAAAACATCACTGAGATCCAACAGGTAGTTTTCGAGAAAATCAATTTCAAACGTGCTCACGAATTAATGGACAGACTTATAAGAGCATGCATATTCCCAGTGGCAACGTATAGGTGTGAAGCATGGACATTTAATAGCGCAGTGGGAAAACATGTGCTTTTGAATATAAGTATTAGAGAAGAGTCCTTCGTATATCTTGGACAGAGAAGACAACAAATAGATCTATCCAGAAAGAACTCAAGATCAAAGAAAACAGGCTGATGCTACAAATAAGAAAGAGAAAATTGAGATATTTTGGACATATAAAAGACATGAAGGACTGGAGAAGACCATCATGGAAGGAGGCATACCGGCAAAGAGAAGAAGAGGAAGACCACGGAGATGATGGATTCAGGATGTAACTGATGATTTGAACATGACGGCTGCAGAGGCAGGACATCTGGCCTATGAGAGAAATTCAGGAGGACTGTTGGGGTGGCAACGTTCTGCTGAGGACAAGCTATTTGATGATGATGACACAAAAGATCTCAGCGGCAGTACGAACTCCATAGTAGCGGCGATGGTCCCGATGGGAACTTTGATAACTGAAAATTTGTATGAGCTTTGCTTGTAATTTGTTAAAAAAATATTGTTCCTGGCAACTTCTTTGAAGCTTATTCTTAGAGATTTGACAAATAATTGTCGGTTCTATAACGTGCTCAAATTGGGCCCGAAACCTGACCGCAAGTTCTGGCTCACCTAGAAAGATGGACTTCCTATGACATTTTTTTAAAATGTGTCCTAGTCAAGAGTCTAACCCGAACAAAAGAAAGCAAACCGGATGTGTTGGTTGCGGGTCTGTAGGCGCCTAGCTTGCACAACGAACTCACACTCTAAGTATCAAATCACATAACGACCACAACGAGTGGGTTAACAAGTGAGTAACGTAGCGCGGACTAGGAAGAAGTAGAGATCAAGGATCTCATTTGTACCGCTACACCGCTGTTATTATACATTCTCTATTCTCATCACTCTTTGTTTTAGTTATTTCATTCAGAATATTTGTATTTTCTTTCTTGATAAAGATCTTTTCGCGATCACCGCCCAGACAGATGTACCGGATCTCCCCATAAATTGTATTCATGTCGAAATCTGATTCATGCAGCCTTAGCGTGTTTTACGTCACATCTTCAGCACCATTTAGAGCTCTGGTGCTTATCCTTCGGCGATGTGTCCGGTTTCAGCCAGCGTTTACTCGATTCGCTCTCCGCTTGTAGTCATCTAGTGTTTTTTTACGGTGTGGGGTAGCTAGCCCCACACTAACCCCCTAAGTCGTCTCTTACGACATGAATGGCAGGTAACAGTGGTTCTATTCTTTTACACCCAATTTGGGCCCGGTAACCACTCGAGCGTGATAAAGATCTATAATTGAAACAAAGATTGAGATTTTAAAAATTGCTTATGTCAACCTGTTATCTTCCTCGTTGTGTTCACATTGCCTCGTTGTGCTCACATTGCCTCGTTGTGCTCACATTGCCTCGTTGTGCTCACACTGCCTCGTTGTGCTCACACTGCCTCGTTGTGCTCACACTGCCTCGTTGTGCTCACATTGCCCCGTTGTGCTCACATTGCCCCCGTTGTGCTCACATTGCCTCGTTGTGCTCATTGCCTCGTGTGCTCACACTGCCTCGTTGTGCCACATTGCCTCGTTGTGCCCCCACATTGCCTCGCTGTGCTCATTGCCTGATTTTGTGTGCAGTAGGCTCCACTAACTGTCATTACCTTCACAAGTGTGTAGTAGGCTCTACTGTCATTACCTTCACAAGTGTGTAGTAGGCTCCATTAACTGTCATTACCTTCACAAGTGTGAGTTTTTCAAGCATGCTCTTGGTGTGTGTTTTGTGTCATTTTGTATGAGGGTATTTTCAAATATTTTCACTCCTTCCCTGAGAGAACACTTATTTGAAAGTTTCTGTAGGTTCCTTCGCTTGTCTATTGGTTATCCATGCAACCTCAGAAAATGTGATATTCAGCTGCCACCGGTAATCTACTGATCGTAAAGGTCAGTTGCCTACGTTGTCTAAAAGTCACAAAAATTTGACTTTTCCACTGAACAGGGCGTTTCGTGTGCTAATAAATACTAGATGGAAAAGGTCAAATAACATACACACTCACAACTCTGTGTCTGTGCTCGAGTGTGCAGTGCTAGCTAGCACAGTGTAATCAACAGCGGCTGCTAAAACACTGATAATGTAAGTCTATCTTTAACAATTCTTCATATTTTCTTAATTTCGTTCACTTGAAATATTGTCTATATATTCAATGTTGTCTCCTGTATCCTTCCTTTCGTTCTTTTTGAAATATTCAGTGTTGTCTCTTGTGTAAACTTCAATGGGTTTTTTTGTCTTCTTCTTTGCGTTCGTTCTTTAGATCAATTTTAATCACTTTTGTGATATGTTTGATCTTCCAAGAACGTGTATACTGACATTAGTTTTAGGCCCTAAACGCATAGACTTCTACACGTTTAAGGAATGACTAAGGAGGTTTGGGGAAATGGATGCAAACCTCCTTATCGCCTCTACGACATGCGGGCGGTAACAGTGGTTATATTCTTTACACCCCAAATTTACCCGGGAACCACTCGGGCGTTTTTTTGTAACTCACAAAGTTCATGTTTTTTTCCAGTTTTTTTCACTGTGTCAGTGTGTTTCTTTTAGTTATTCATATTGTTATTAATTATATTATTATAAGAGTCGGCAAGACATAGTAGTGCGCTGCTTCAGTCAATTGCCTGTTTTGCCGGGTCCGCATCGAAAGCAAAGAATAGTACCACTGGACCTAAATGCATGTCGTTTGAGACGTTAGAAAAGCTACCCTAGTAAAAACAGCGTCGCAGAAATCTGATGTCTACTGTGGGGATAACTCACAATGTATAATCGTTCTTATGCTGGGTCACTACAAATAAAAAAGGGTGATTTACCAAGTGGTCGATATGGAGCGTTAGAAGAATAATAGATCCAATAGTTCACTGTATAGACGCTTTACATTGAAGATCGCATAGGAAAATATGCACAGAGAACTTACAATTGGTGAGATAGACTTTTAGACTCCACACGACGGAAAAACATATACTTCATGGATGTCGGCTCTACATGGAGACAATACAACCTTACCAAGAAGGCGCTCTGTCTGAACCGGAAAGACTCCATATATGGCCAATAACTAACCATACAGTTATGGAAGTTATTCAGCTCTAGAGTCTCAACATTGCCGAACAACTTTTGGTGAAATGATACATAATTGTATCTAACTACATAATTGATAGCAACGTTTAGTCATGCACAATGAGGAAGGCAGACAAACCAATCAAACTATTCCCTTGCCATTTCCCTGCACCATATCGTTCACCCCCTCTGCATTGCAGTTCTTGTGTGGCGTGGGCGCTAGATAGATTATAAAAATATCCTGCACATTTATTTAGATAGTGTGTGGATACTCTGAACACATTGTAATATTGGACTGAGTGCTGGTCAAACACTTGTCGATTGCTATCGTTTAGCATACATGATTTGTTAATATGTGTTGTTTTAGGTGCCAACAAAACTATTTGGCTGATTTGGCATTGGCAATTCACGTACAACGCTCTAGATGATGATAACGTTGACGTAGTTATATAATCTAATATATTTATTTTGAGATTTCATTGTAAGAGACTACTTAAAGACAAACGTGTAGTTACTTTCAAACTTCATAGTGTTGACCTATATCCATTGTCTTTTTCAACATCTACGCAGTAGTGATAGCTAAACCGGACATTAAATGTTGCTAATTAGGCTAAATTATAACATATATGACTAGGACAGACAAGGAAATGGTCCAAGACATTCAAGCGACATTACATGCAACCCCGTGATGGTGTGAGGGTCCAGCTTCAGTATCAATCATGAGAATGCTGAAATATCAGCCACCGATAGCTAGCTTCGGCTGGTTAGCACAATATTTTTAATGTCTGGACAAACCCTATCGTTCCTTTTACGTTTTGAGAAAATCAAATCAGAATGAATGCAGACCTCCATCATCAGGTGCCGTGCCGGCTGGCGTAGGCGATCATGGATCTCCACAAATCTCGGTCGTTGGTGTTTGCTATCAACTCAGATGTTGACGCTCTACCGTGCCATGAAGTCAGGTCATCCAACATTTTCTCTCTCTGTCTTCCCCTGTCTCGCCTACCCTCGATTTTACCGGTTGTCACAACGTGTTCTAAACCTCCCCTCCTCATCACATGTCGAAAAATGATGACTGCCTCTTTCTATTGATGATAGCTTTCTCTGTGTCTTGATCTCATTCAGCACCTCAACATTAGTCATTTTAGCAGTCTATGGGATTCTCATCATTTTTCTACAAAACCACATTTCTGTGGCCCTCAGAGACCTCACATACATATTTGAAATAGTTTAATTAAAGTTGACAGCATATCCGAATAAGGGTTCATTGTGCTATATGTGAGAGGAGCAGTGTTTATGAACTCACCACAATTATTAGAATGTTTGTTGTTTTTGAGATAGTTAAAGATTTTAATTAATATACTTTTTTAACCATTTTTGTTTTAACAGGTAATACGAAACTGACAATGATGTAACAGTAATGATATTTATTTGACCAATGGCAACACGTCTTACACTTGATCTTCTCCAATCATTGACGCCATATCATTCTGGCGGACAGGACGTAGTTACAGAAGCATCACGGGATCTCCTTGTTGGCTGCATCAAATGTGAACCCAAATTACACTCCGTGTTTTTTCCAAACTTTGCGTCTCCTCCTGGACTTAAACTGGTGGAGTACTAGAACTTTCCGATAGATGTCCTGTCCACAACTTTTGTGCTGAGGCCATATCGAAGATTAAAGATCCTTATTGTTTTCACAGGACGATTAATCAAAGCGTTGTTGAAGCACAGTTACGAGAGGTCTATGATAGCTTACATTGGAAGAAGTTAGGTTAGTACTAGCTTATGCCCTAATACAGGGTGTTCAACTTAAAAGCAGCCTGTGAATGGAGCTAATCTGGAGATGTATGGAAATGAGAAGGTTCAGTTATAACGTAGTATAGGTCATGTGGTAGGTTCGTTTTGACGGTATTGCTGTAATTGTAGTACTGGGAATGGGTTTTTTGATGAAACGAGACAGATGTGACGTAAGACAAGCTAGTCAGAACCGGTTTAAATAGTAAATATACGAGAGAGATGCAATGCGTACATGGCAAATTTCTATTTATCACTGGGGCTGCTTTTAGTTGAACACGCTGCATAACAATGGCGGCTCGTCTTTAAGAGCCACTGCGAGCCCCACCAAAATAATGTGTAACGTATTTATTATTTTATAAATTAAAACATAAGAACCCAAAACCATGATTTTACGAAAATGTATGTCTGCCCCACCAACAAAATTGATCACGAGCCGAGCCGCCACTGCCTCTATAACCTAGTGTTATTAGTTATGATCAGGGGCATCTATCACATCTTGTATCAATCTTACTTTCTTCTTCCTCTTCTACACTGCCTTTATCATATGTCACAAGATATTAAAAACTGTCAGTATCTCCAATTCTATATTGTCCAAACTATGCAATTACAACACTAATATCATAATCATGCAGACAATATTCACATTATGTAGTTCAGATCAAGTCTTCAACAAAATCCTTTCCGTTTTGTTCGCATGACCATTCATTTCTTTGTTGTCAAAGTTGTTAAGTACAGCAATTGAAACTTGCAGTATATCTATTGCAGAAATGAATGACATTATTACATCATCTTGAACTTAAATGAGTGATCCACGACCTATCCCATATTTAGAGTTTGAGGAAATGGAAAATCAAAACCAAATTCAATAGGTCAACTTGACAATTGTGCAGAAATACTTCTCAGCATTCTTGGTCATGCTAACTATATCCACAATTACAACCTTTAATGGATAATCTCCAAAATTTAGAGAAATAGTTGATCCTGTTTGCCTACGTACTGGTGAGTCCTTACCACTAGCACATGAGAATTTGTGCTGCTTGTTCCACATGGTTTACGACTTATATTTACAGCTTTATTAGTTATGAGTATTTAGGTGTGACTGTCTCATGCGTAGAAGCCTACTAACAGGACAACATTTAGTCGTATTCATTAAACCAAATATATCACAAAGTGATTGATCTGGTTGATAAGAATGAATGCAAACAAACAAATACTTATTATAAAACTGTTTGAGCTTGCATAGCACAGGAAATAAATACAGTTTCAACTGTGTGGATTAATTATGTGAGTAGAAAGTTAGCGTATACAAACAAATTTGTAGTTGTAAATGGTATGTAATAAATATTTATTCCAACTGATTGCAGCAGTAACATGGTGGTCATTGCCTTGCATTAATAGCTCAGATTGTCCAGAGTGGAAGGTGGATAGGAAGGAAGTCCTCCTGTTGCTCAGCAAATCTGTCTTGAATGAAGACACTGAAAATGATGAACCTTCCAACAATGTAGGGAGTTTGGAATCACACATGAGAGCAGAACTGGACGTCTGAGGAGTAAAATGCATAGTGTAGCAGTTAGTAAGAAAATTACGATGAAATTTAAGCATTAATTTTACATGAAATAATGCATATGTGACATTTGGGTAACCTAGGCACACCATGTGGCAGCTAGTACGGAATGTGTTAAGATTGGTGGGGCAGACTTGTGCACTCGTATATTGAGCCCAGAGACTGCATCTTGACTCCAAAGTGAAAACAAATTATGGCCAGCCAAGATCTGAAGGGACTATAAGGACAACCTGAAGTAAATCATACCGTTTACTAGTGTTGTAATCTGAAGATGGACAGAAGAAAAGGGAGTTATTCTAGTAGTTTGTCCAGTGCAGAATTTGGCCACCTTAAGTCTTTCAGAATTTCTCACCTTAGATCAGATACCATGCCCTTGTTACTTTCAAGCCATATATCACATCTTACTTTCATCTTTGCTGGCCATCATGTTATCTGGGCATGCTACTCTCGAGTTATATTTTTCCTGTGAAATGTAGGTAACATACTCGCTTCCAGTGTAGAGCAATCAGAATATTTATTCCATTTGGACCCATGTTCAAATTGAGCATGTATATGAAAGAACCCTCGATAATGCAAAATCATCTTACCTGGACAAAAATCATTAAAAGGATTAAAATAAAATACCTAAACAATTTACATTTTCAAAATTACATTGGAGACACTTGCAGGTGCTACAGAGTTAATGTACAGCCCTGCCAAGATCTTCCTGTGCCAAAAATAAGATTGAATGTTATTCACCAAAGTGCATTGATGATTGTCCAATCAATTAATATTCCATACATTTTTTATTTTGATTGAGATTTAATTTGATCTCCAATTGTCCCTGCAGGGTTCCAGCTCTATACAATTTTGTACCCAGATGTTGTGCGTGATTCCAAAACAAATGTATGTCTTCGAGATTTCATGGGTGGAGACGGGTGAGTGTCCCACTAGCATTGATGTATGCATGTTTTGAAATATTTTAATACATTCGTTGTGGCCTGGCATAAGGATAGCTGACTACAGAATATTGTGACTACTGAACCCAACCAAGTACATCCAAAAGAGACAGATAGTTTGACAACCAACCCCAACCAGGTACTTCCACTGGTGGCAGATAGTTTGACTACCAACACCAACCAGGTACTTCCACTAGTGGCAGATAGTTTGTCTATCAACCCCAACCAGGTACTGCCACTAGTGGCAGATAGTTTAGTTTAGTCGTCGGATCACCATCACTGCACGTCGAACAAATTAGTCCATAAGTGCTCCGATCTCTCCTCAGTATGTCCATCAGCGTGTGGCGACTAACGACACCAGTTCTTTGTTGGTTTACAAGTCTTCTTTGTCTGCCAGCATAGCGTTCTTGTCGAGCTACACCACACTTAACTTTGAGTTCTTGCAGTCTGGTTAGTGTTGTGGATTCACCGCTATTACGTGAATCATGTACACGCCCTCTCTCCTTAAGGAATTTATAATATCAGCCTGGTCCATTGCTCCTCCGCTTTGGACAGCAGCCATACCTGCAAGCCTATCCGCACGTTCATTCCCCTTACACCTGCATGCCCTGGCACAAAATAAAACTGATCTTTGTCAGCTGAGACCTCCCCAGTGATTCTATCCAATGTCTTCTAGCCCATCCTGTTTCAATCTTCCTGAGCATACTCATTGAGTCACTGAGAAAACATGCATGGATAAAAGTCTGATTCTAGCCAAATCATCGCTTTGGTAACCGCCATGATTTCCATAGTGAGACTGCTCGTAGTCACGGCAACATCACCTCTGACCTGAGCAGTGAAAGCCCACGAGCTCCGCACATGTCGAATCACCGAACCATCCGTATAAATGATTACATCATGCTCAGATGCGTTCTCAGAAATTAATGCCTGAACCTCTGCCTCCACAACAAGTGGGTTGTGTTGCCTGCATTCTTTATCAAGTTCGATGCATACAGAAAAGGATGTAGCGATTGCTCTTGGCACTGGTATCCATTCTCACCGGGATCAATGTCTTCAAGTGTACACACCTGTTCAATACAGTCCTCGGCCTGACCCATCCAAGATTTTCCTCTTTTAACCTATTTCCTTTTGTCTCTTTATTTCCAAGTGCAGAAGATGTTGTGTGTCAGCATTGACTCGAAGGTATGCTCGGGCACGGCTCATCAGTATTCTATACTCCATAGTAGGATAGTCAAGGAGATAGCGCATCGCCCTGCACGACGTGTCTTTAGTGCAACCAAGTATAATGTGCATCGCCTCGTTCTGTATTCTTTCCAGTCGTTCTATCTGACTATGACTGAGAGTCAGGATCGCCAGCGCATACTCAAGCACAGAAAGGACCAGACCCTGGTATAAAAGACAAAGATGGCGCTGTTCACAATCCACCGCAGCCATTACCCTCATCGCCAGCAAACCTTTCCTCGCCTTTATTATCACATGAGCTATGTGTTCCATAAAAGCTAGACTACGATCAAAACGCAGCCCCAGTTTTTCATAGACTGAGACCGTTCCACCACCTCTGAACACAAAACCACAGATGGTGTTGGAGTGTTGAAGATGTGGTTGTTTAAAGAGAACCATGTCACCGCTGCTTTTGTGGGATTGACCAATGCTCCTGCTTCAACGCACCATCTACCTATGCGGTCGAGTTCTAACTGAAATGAAGTGGCAGATAGTGTGACTACCAACCCCAACCAGGTACTTCCACTGGTGGCAGATAGTTTGACAACCAACCAATAAAGATATGTTTATGTATAGTAAACAATAATGGGGTGGCTTAGGGGATAGTGAATCGGTCTATTAACCCCAACATTCTTCAGTTTGAATCACGCTGGGACAGTTTGGTGGCAAATTGTTTGCATGGATTTTTACAAAAGGACGATGGCACCATCGTTCAGAAAGCAATGGCAAACTACTGAATGTAATAATGACCAGAAAAATTACAAACAGTGTTAAAAAGCTGGGGTTGATTCGCAAAGTCCTGTAAAGGATATGCAATTACCTTTAAACAATAATGGCCCCATGTACAGTGACTGTTTCACACTCCCATGAAAATTGCGGCCATACTCAAAAACAGCACCACTGAAAAAAGTGTGCTATTGTTGTGCTAGTTTTTGGGCCAGGACTTGATTACCAAGAACATTTATAAGAAATTGTTTTTTTCTGTGGTGGCAAGGGGTTGTAGCTAAACGCAATGTTAACTTATTGGATGGATAAGTTCTCTAAAGGACATTCAAAAGTTGATTCTGATGGACATGTGCAAGCATGTAGTGTGTATATGGTTAAGACAGCAGCACAGGGACTTTATGGTGCAGATATGGGGGACTGGATAAAGTGAAAGGATAAGGGCATCAATGTCTGTAGAGATTATGTTGAGAAGTAAAGGGAGATAACACTACAGTAATATCTCTGAAGTAGAAGGCATGCCTGTATGGCAGGGGACACTGATAAAAAGGAAGGCAGGCCTCCATACAAAAATAGCGAGAAGCACCATACCATGCGCCCTGACTATGCCTGAATTCATAGCGGGAGAGCCAGAAGAAAAAATACATTAATAAATGATTTTTAAGCTGGCACCTTTTTTAAATGAAAGCCATTTATAACAGAGTTACGCCGAGTGGTTACCGGGCCCAAATTTGGGGTGTAAAGAATAGAACCACTGTTACCTGCCACGCATGTTGTAAGAGGCAACTAAGGAGGTTTGGATGAAATCAGATGCATGTGTCCTAAACATGTAGAAGTCTATTCGTTTAGGGGCCTACCAAAGCAATGTGCAACATATACAAGTTCTTAGCAAAGATCAAATGTATCACAAAGAGTGATTAAAATTGGTAAAAGAACGAACAAGAAGAAGAGAGGATAACTGAGTTACTATTGTAATGTACATTGATATCTAAATAGATTTTCTCATGTACTATCAATTTTAACAGACATGTTTGGGCTGAGAAGCTTATGGCCCATATTGCAGAACCAAACTTTATCAGACATATTCATCAAGGGATCGTGAGAGGACGATACACAGAGGCAGAATATAACCGGGACATGAATGCTATATTTGTTAAACTTCATCTCCTAGACCCACAGTCTGTGATACCAGCTTATCAGTTCTTATTGAATCAGAGAGGTACATTTATTATTATATTTCTACTTACTTGGAAAGTATATATTGCTTGTCTCATGAAGAAATAAGATCTTATAAAATGGTCAGTTATTGAATCCAGTCTTGCCCATGTGTTGCTGGGGCTGCAAGGGAGCAACACTGCGACCTACAAGGACTGAGGTAGGGTCTAGGAAGCTACCATAGGAAGTAAAAAGCGTCACATAAATCAGAGTGCTGGCCTACTTGTAGACGCATAACTGACACAATGTACAATCACTTTTAGACTCAGATCACATACAAATCACAGAGTGGTTTAACAAGGAGTCTATATGGAGCATTCAAAGAACATTGGATCCAGTTATCCTTTCTACGAACACGGCTCTGGTGATATGATATATATATATATTTATCCAAAATACATCACTTTCCTTAATCCTATTGTTCTCATCAACTAATTATTTGTGTGCATGTGAGACACGTACATAATTGTGTCTCCCATTTTACTTGTGTTTATTATTAAATTTTATTATTTTTTCTCTGTTATGTTCTAGCCCTACCTGCAGTCAACTTGGAGCTTGCAACACGAAACTACCTTGGGCCACGTCTTGAGTGGTCACGCATTCAGTATGAAGTTGAAAATGCTGAACGCAAAGCTAAAACCCCACTTACTGCAAGTAGGTTGAGCTTAACCTCTGACATTGATGTTTACTATGGTACTCATGTGGAAGAGTTCATTGTGACAGAGTGTGGAAATTTTGGTTTATGGACAGGAGTGAGACCAAATAATTACAAAGTGGTTACAGCAAAGGAGAGGTGTCATGTGATGTGATTCTTCTTCGGTGTACACATTCAAATAGCTGTCTCCTTAAATATTTTTAAAGACATTTTTAAGAAGTTTTAATTTTTTTTAAATTCTGTGTGTTTATGTAGACTTTCATTTATTGCTTTAAATATTTGTAAAGAAAGTAGTGTTCAACCTAAATATTTGTAAAGAAAGTAGTGTTCAACCTAAGACTGGAATACAACTGTGAAATATCAGGAAATGATACAGCAGATTGACTGGCAAGGGGAAGAGGCTGCAGATAATCTACCAGCGATACTGTTAATTGTCTTAACAGAAGAACCAGTGGTCAAATAAATCAAAACGTCCAACACAAGACAACAACCAAACTTGAAGAGAATAGGAAACCATGAAAAAGGTTACAAAACTTGACGACTACACATTTCTGCAAGCCGTTCCCCATACTCTGAAGCCTAAGCAGCAAGGTAGAGTGAATCCAGTCATGTTCAGAAGGTGCTCTCGAGAGTCCCACAATGTCTTCAAAATTAGTCTCACAGTCGGAGGACTGCCTAGAGTAGTTGATAGTAGCTCGGCCTGCTAACTGTGAGACGCCTCATAGCTCGGGTTCGAACCTACTGTCCGGCATTTGTTTGAGTCCCTGGTCTTACTCAGGACGATAACGTGAGTACCTCTGAAGTCGGAGAAAATCTGCCTGTATGGCGAGGGAATACTAATTACGAGTACATTGAGCACACGGCTGCCAGTGTAAGTAATTTACAATGTGCATGCTGCTGCCATTGTAAGAAATTGGAAAAGCGGATTTTCAGCAAAAATCAGTTTCAGAGATGGAACTTCGTCTGAGTTGAAAAAAAAAGTCTCACAGTGCCAGGTTTGTAACGTAAAGTGACTGAGAAGGGGACATGTTTGCAAACCATTATCTCCATTTTGATATATGCATTGAATTGGTAACGTTTCAGCACCTTTCATTTTGTGGAGACGGCTCATCTAGTATTCTCTTCATCTAGTATTCTCTTCATCTAGTATTCTCTTCATCTAGTATTCTCTTCATCGCCTAGTGATGGGTTTCTTGGGTTCTAACTAACTTTAGGATGTCTTGTGGGTAATTGTCATCTGTTCTATGGCTCCACGTACATTTTCATTTTCCTTTGGTGTTTTTGCTTTCTTCAGTTGAAATGTGATGAAATTATTCCTATAGTTGGGGCCTGCTTACACCAGTCATGGAGCTGCAATACCATTGTTCTGAAATCCATTGTAGTGATATTTTGTTGTAAGTGAATAACTGATTTAGGTATTCTAAAGCAGTTCTTGTTTAGAGATCATCCGGTTCTTTTTGGAAAGAAAGTGGAGAGCTCCAACTCAGGAAACTAAATATGATAATTCAAGTCTTTTCTGTCAGTATTTTTGTGGCCTGTAGGATTTCCAAGGTCTCTTGAAGATGTCTCTTGTATGAAGACACTGAAATAAAGGTCTCTTGAAAATGTCTCTTGTATGAAGACACTGAAATAAAGGTCTCTTGAAGATGTCTCTTGTATGAAGACACTGAAATAAAGGTCTCTTGAAGATGTCTCTTGTATGAAGACACTGAAATAAAATGTTGAATCGATACAGCAATTGAAGGAATTTTGAGTTACCCATTGTACATGTAGAACTGGATGTCTGAGGGGCAGAGTAAGGAGAGTATTTAACCAGTGAGCTACAGGAACCATCAGTATGCATACCCTTCTACATCTGTTGGGGAGACTGAGCACCTATTGGTCTACACTGTGTGCAATGACATTTGTTCAATAACCAATATGATTTCCTGTAGTATTTTCACTAGACAAGCACTTGAATGTAACCAACGAACAATTACAGAACACATACAGATTCTACAAATTGGTATTGGCTGCGCAAGAGTGAAAACTCGCAGCCCTGGTTAGAAGAAGTAACCAACAAAAGAAATCTAAGATAGGACATACGTTGAGAAGACCGACCGGAAACATTACAAGACAGAGGAAGAGAGAGAGGAAGAGCTGGAAGAAGTTTGTTAAAGACCTGTGCTCCGCTGGGAGTTGAAAGGTGAAGAAGAAGAAAGACCTGGAGAAGTCTTCTGAGGAACTGGAATATGCTGGACTACTCTGGGAAGACAATGAAAATGTTTATGGATCGGGAAAAGTGTAGGAAAACTTGAGATCCTATGCTCCATGAGAAACAGATAAATAATCAAGTACAAGTCTGTATAATAAGTATAGTTATGGTAGTAACTGAAACAATGGTTTAGCTGGCTAGCTGTTTTCTTATCATGCCTGCTTTGTCCCATATTATTCAGAGGTTCAACATACCTAGAAAATAAAAATAAATTATATATGAAATGTGATGGCTTCAAAAAGTTACCAACAGCACCAGAAACGACAGTCATTAACATCGGATATCAATTGGGAACTTCTTTGAATGCTTCATATCGACCACCTGTTACATCATTCTTTCCGATTTGTATGTGATCTGAGCTTAAGAGCGATTGCACATTGTTCCAGTTTTGCACCTACAAGTAGGCCAACACATGCTTTCTACGATGCTTTTGATGTACTGGGGTAGCTTGCCTAGGCCCCTACCTCAGTTGTGTCTTACAACATGCCTTGTGGATCGCAGTGTTACTATTCTGTGCTCCCTTGCGGACACAGGAAAAAATTTGGAACAGAACATTGAATGAATTACATTGAGAAACAAAGAATGAAGTGGTTCAGTCACTTAAGAAAACAACCAAACTCCACTTTATATAATCTTCTACAATAGAACATCAGGAAAGAAGGTGAAAAGAAGACCAAGAAAAAGATGACTAGATGGTATAGAAGAATCCTGTCAAAAAACAAATATAGTCCAATCCACTGGCACAACTAGTAACAGTGAACAAACAATAACAGTAAACCAGAACACTGGGCAACAACCTAGTAACAGTGTGATGACAAAACAATAACAGTAAACACAATACACTGGGCAACAACCTAGTAACACTGTGATGACAAAACAATAACAGTAAACCACAATACTGGGCAACAACCTAGTAACAGTGTGATGACAAAACAACAGTAAACCATGACACTGGGCAACAACCTAGTAACAGTGTGATGACAAAAGAAAGAACATCTGTGGCATAAACCAGTATGTATGAGAAATTCGGGTTATAGAATCGTATGTTAGATTCTGATAGGGACTGTAATCTTATTTTTAGTGTTGGTTGGTAGATGTCAATAGGAATTGTAAAACTATATTTAACAATGTAAGACAAATTGTAACATCGTCCATATGGTAGATGTGGAACCAAGTGAAGATGAGAGTATATTCATTTCATACCATTATACATTACACAGGGTCTGCAAGTAATTTATCCATACCGCTGTCTTTGGTAACTTGCTCAATTTCCTCCACGGAAGTCTTGATATTTCTTGCCTCTCTCAGCAAAGTTCATTTCAGGGACACAACATCATATCATAAGACAAGTGTTTGTATATGCACCACACTGTCTTGTAACAAGATCATATCATAAGACAAGTGTTTGTATATTCGTCTTGCCTCTGTAATGGGCTTGAAGATCATTAGTAATAGCCTGTCCCCAGCGTGATGACAGCAATCTCAGACGTGTACTGTTGCACCTCTCTGGTGTGCGGAGGTGACTGTAGAGTCCAATCCTAGAACAGAATCCCCGACCACAGGTGGGGCATACATGATCAGGTTAGACATGTGCGTGTTGTGTGCTCTGTCATTAAAGATCATTAGTAAATGCAATGAAACAGCAGACCGACTGATCAAGAAGGTGCTGCAGAAGACACAACGGATGTGCCAGTTAACTACCACCAAAATAAACAGATTAAATTAATCAGAAAACCACAAATACCAACACAAGGCGATTACTATAATATGAGCAGATTAGAACAAGTTGTCATTCTGTGCCTTAGAACAGGACACAAATCGACTCTGCAGCCACATGTATACAAAAGTCAAGATTTAGCAATTCAGCTATGTGTACATGTGAACAGGCACGTCAGACTGCAGAGCATATACTTCAAGACTGCCTCGAATCATATACTGAGGCAAGCTCACTGTTCTAACAAAACAACATGCAACATAAAACTACACAGTGAGCTACACAACACATTGAAGTGTATACAAGAGACAACGTTCAGTCAAGTGGTTACCGGAGCCCAAATTTGTGGTGTAAAGAATAGAACCACTGTTACCTGCCATGCATGTCGTAAGAGCGACTAAGGAGGTTTGGCTGAAATCGGATGCATGTGTCCTAAGCGTATAGAAGTCTATGCGTTTAGGGGCCTACCAAACCAATGTGCACCGGATACACGTTCTTGGCAAAGATCAAACAAATCACAAAGAGTGATTAAAATTGCTCGTAAAGAACGAACGCAAAGAAGAAGACAACGTTGAATATAGACAATATTTGAGACGAAAGAAAGGAAGGATTAGTAAATGCAACATGACACATGATGATTATTATTAAATGCAAAATGATGATGGTTATGATAAGCTGGCAAAAACCCATCTCAAGTGTTGTATCTCTGACAAACCGTGCAGGATGAATGTATACCCGGTGATGACCGTACAAGCAGCAACATCACCGAAGCAAACACTCACCAAGCACAACTGCTATATTTCTGGATGAAGTCATCTTACTGCTTGTCACATAGCACACAGCTTCCCTCCAGGCTATATCAATTATTGCATGCAACTATACATTGTGTATCATCCTGCACGATTGTCACTTGATGAATCAACTGCGGAAAGAAGGACTGGCCAACAGAGACAAACATCCATGCAAAGCTGTTTGGAAGCCTTGATGAACTAGCAAACAACACAACATACATCCAGAGAACCAGACTCATTGTGTAGACAGACATTGAACATCAGCGAACGAGAAATGTTATTTTATCTCTGTATAGATATGTTTTTAACAAATTGTCAAATATATGGAAGTCCAATTCACTCAGCAAGCACTTAAAATTAAAGATCTTTAACTCTTGTGTGATTCCAGTATTAACTTATGGATACGAGAGTTCGAAAGCAACAAAAGCTCTAGAAAGAAAATTAGATAACTTTGAGAATAAATGTCTTAGAAGAATACTGAACCTCAAATGGTCAGATTTCAGACCCAATACACAAATAAGACAAGAGACCAAGCAAGAAAATGTATCAAATTTTATAAGAAAGCGCTGCTGGAACTACATCGGCCACACTTAGAATGGATGAGAGAAGACTCCCTTACCAATCCCTCATATGGACACCAGAGGGAAAAAGAAACGAGGAAGACCAAGAGAGACTCTGCGTAGAACCATCACCAGAGAAGGCTCAACGATGGGCCTAGTAAACATTAAAGACTTAAAACAAATAGCAACGAACCACGAGACATGGAGAGCTATGACCTCTGCCCTATGCGCCCCACAGGCCCAAGAGGAAAGACTAACTAATAGATATGTACCTGATAAAATGTTCCTTTCCTATGGAACATTCATCTTAAAGAGTTCCACAACTTCTCTGGCTTTCTCTTTTCCTTTCTCTTGTGTGTTTCAGTCCGTTGCATATCTGGTTAAATTGTAAAATGTTATTAAGCATCATCATCACAAGTGGTATATTATTTATACGCATACATTAATCAGATATACTTGTAAATGAATAAACATGTACTACCACACATTTCATATGGATATTTCTTCTTATAGACTCAGCTTGTATATATGGTCAGGTAGATGCAAAATCTTAACTCCCAAACACTTGAGTCCAGGCTCTGTGTGAACTATGCAATCAGGTATGGTCTTGTAGATACTGTCTGAATGTCCTATACCATGAAATGTGACAGCAGAATGATTGGCCATCAACAGAAGAAAATAATGATTGAATCAATCTTCAAAGCCACCAACACTAACACAGGACTACTATCACAAGAAGAGCAGATTAGAACAAGCTGTCATTTTCAGCTTAATAACAGAACACAAGACCCCGTCATTTTGAACTTAATAACAGAACACAAGACCCCGTCATTTTGAGCTTAATAGAACACTCATTTTCAGCTTAATAACAGAACACAAGACCCGTCATTTGAACTTAAAAACAGAACACAAGACCCCGTCATTTTCAGCTTAATAACAGAACACAAGACCCCATCATTTTGAACTTAATAACAGAACACAAGACCCCGTCATTTTGAGCTTAATAGAACACACAAGACTCCGTCATTTTGAGCTTAATAACAGAACACAAGACCCCATCATTTTGAGCTTAATAACAGAACACAAGACCCCGTCATTTTGAGCTTAACAGAACACAAGACCCCACATCCACAAGTATACCAAATTCAAGATTGGCAATTCAGCCATGTACCCCAGACTACAGAGCACATAACATACTTCAAGACTGCCCAGAATGTGATATACTGAAGCAAATTTACTGGCCTAGTAAAAAAAAAAACAATTTTAAGAAAAAATCAACAGACCTATGTGAAGAAAAGACAGTGAAGGTGATACAAGAGATAACATTGAATATAGACAATATTTGAAGCGAATGAAGGGAAGATGTATAAACAGACTTGACTTCAGTGCACATGCTGACAAATTTACTTATAAGTAATACATCTAGGACACACATATATAAAACATCTACTATTCCAGTATCTCTCTCGCGCGATCGTTCTTAGGCCGTTATCATTCGAATGCGATATATAAACAGCCAAACACTAAGAACGGATGTACGTGCACAACATTCAGCACCTATGGGAGCTCAGGTGCTTATCCTTCTGTGGTGTGTTCGGTTTCAACGAGCGTTTACTGGGTTCGCTCTCCGTTAGCCCTTTGCTGTCCCCAGCCAAACCTGCAAGCCAGCAGGTTGCTATTTTCTTTTAGGGCAGCAACCCTTGAGACGCCTGTCCTCCCGGGCTTATGAGCCCCATCTGCTCAGCGAACCGGTCGTTTTGTGGATATCTTGGTTTGCCGCCCGTCCAGTTGTCTACGGTTTGCTCCGATAGCCTTTGATTGTCCCCAATCAAACTACAAGGCAGCAGTAGTAATTCTAGTATCCGATTTGTTTGTTTGGTTTCAAGTGTTCAGTCTATACTATGAGATGGGTTGTCTCATGGGGCAATGTTTCGTTGGTCGGTGCTGCCCGCTTGGTGCTGGGGCCCGCAAGAGGTCAAAGAATAGTACCACTGCGACCTACAAGGCATCTCGTAAGAGGTGACTAATGTAGGACCTAGGGAGCTACTCTAGTGAACAAAAAGCATCGCAGAAATCGAATGTACTGGCCTAATTATAGGTGCATAACTGGCACAATGTACAATCGCTCTTAGGCTCAGATCATATACAAATCACAAATTGGTTAACAAGTGGTCGATATTGAGCGTTCAAACAAGAAGTTGGTCTGTACATGATGGACAGGTCTGCAGGATGTGCTCTGGATGCCTTTTCAGCATCTTATTTGTTTCATGTTTTTTATGCAAATATTGAGACGGGAAGCGAGGGGGAAGTAATTCGTGCTGTTACTTGACTCACTAAGACACTGCAGACTGTGACAGTCTCCATAAAATGTGTCTTTAATTAGCTCGGAATGAATAAACATTTGATCAATACACGAACTGCCTACTTTGTGTTTTAGGAGGAAATGAAGACAAGTGTAAACACAGGAAATATATACATCAATTCCCGTGTTATGTTGTAAGTGTAAAATAATGTTTAGACAGCAACGTTGAAGAGGGAGTAAACATTGAACAATTTAGGACGCAATAGAATATATATATATATTTCCCCACCCTCTCCCCAATCTAAGGAGGAGCCACGTTCGTTATTTAGTTTGCACCCACGAGAAAAGTTAGTGGGCTGTCCCTTAAAGCCGCCCTGTTGGTTACCCAGCTATGCCTCTCTTAGCAACAAACCTCGATGTGAAATTACTAGTTAATTTGCCAGAGTGGTTCTGAATCTGCAAAGTGGGGCCAAATTACGGAGTTTTTGTGCACGCAGAGCCGAAGGGGCTAGAAGGTTTCCTCCTCCTCCTGACGAGACGTCCAAAAATGGTTGCCAACCATGGTATAAAGTATCGCCCATTAGAATGTCGCTGAACATATTTCCTTCTAGTGACCGTCTTACTAGAACAATACGCTCTAATGAAAGTGTTCACAAGCTAGAGAATTGTTGAGACAATATATATTTCTCACGTTCTATTTCAATGATCCAGTAGCGGGGTAGCTCTTCCTCTTCTGTGCAGTGCATGTAATCTTTATGTTTGACATAGCACTGATGAGGTGGGGACGTGCTACACACCCGCGAACAGAATCGAACTGCTCTAGCACTATGAAGCTTTATGTGCTAATCAATGATATACCAATGTAGCGTGGACTGTGTTGTCATCTTCACAATCAGAGTGGGGGGGAGGAGAAGAGTTCGTGCAAAACTGTGACCTGTCCTTTCAGCGAAGAGGACCGAGCCATATGGGGTAAAACCCGGTGCAATGAAGTCAGTCATTTGGTTTTAGATTCACAAGATTACCTGCTGTTGGACATGCCGAGAGATCTGCTATGATATAGATAGAGCATGGGTTTAATTTAGAACAGAATCATTACTTTCCGAGTCGTCACACATCATCTTTGTATTGGATGTCTGACGCTGCATTATCTTGGTTCACTATGGTCATTTACAACATTCATAAGTTGTATTTTATTATCTATTCTTTGTTGACCATCAAAATAACACATAGCATTGTGAGTCAACAGAATATTCTCAGCTTTATAGTAGGCTTTTGTACGCTAAGGCTGTGTGGACGCTAAGGCTGTGTACGCTAAGGCGTTGTGGCTTGGACGCAGGCTGTGTACGCTAAAGCTGTGTACGCTAAGGCTGTGTGGACGTAGGCTTGTGGACTTAAGGCTGTGTGGACGCTAAGGCTGTGTGGCTAGGCTGTGTGACGCTAAGGCTGTGTGGACGGCTACTAAGGCTGTGTAGGTGACGCTAAGGCTGTGTGTACGCTAAGGCTGACGCTAGGTGTGTGACGCTAATGTACAACTTGGGCTACTTACGTAAGCTTGTGACGCTAAGGGGCTCTGTGTGACGCTGCTGTACTAAGGCTGTGTGCTAGCGTGGACCTAAGGCTGTGTGTACGCTAAGGCTGTGGGCGTTACGGGGCTAAGGCTGAGCTAAGCTGTGGGACGTTACTTGGAGTAGCCTGTGTGGACGTTAAGGCTTGTGGTTAGGCTTGTACAGCCCATTGGAAAATGACATACGTTTTGGGTACTTAAAATTTATAAGAGGTTCATATTTCTTCTTTCTCTTTCTCTACATGGAGCCTGTTATCTAAATCTGATCTGATCTTCACGTATTAAGCAACCAAAAAAAATGATTTGGATTCACGTTGAACCTCCTGGAAAAAATACTTGGACGTCCATGGTACGGGCATATAGAAAGTTGATAACCCATAATCTAGGTCAGTGGCGGCTCGTGGTCATTTTTCATGGTGAGACCAGACACATTTTTTTACTATTTACTATTTACATTTTCTATTCCGGGAAGTTGTTCCCCCTTTCAATTATTGGTGGGGCCGGGTCCCACTGGCCCTTAATGACGAGCCTCCCATGATCTAGGTTATCGGGACATTCAGATTTAGCCATCCAACCCCGTTCTAATAATAATTGAAGTCTATTTTTATGTTATAAGTTGCATTTTATACTGTACTTAGAGGCCATTTGATCTTAGACTGCATGCATGTCTTGTTGAAACATTTATTATTACTTAATGAACTTTAAGAAACAACAAGTAAATGGTTCGCTCATAGCAGATACAAACCCAGATTACAAACAGACCTCAATGAGCAATGCTACTTCGATACAGTAGAGAAAATAAGATACAAGAACCTCTCGTAGAAGCACAACATGGTTAGAGAAAATAAGATACAAGAACCTCTCGTAGAAGCACAACATGGTTAAAATAAGATAGAACCTCTCGTAGAAGCACAACATGGTTAGAAAATAAGATACAGAACCTCTACAATGGTTAGAAAAACAAACCCGAACATGGTTAGAGAAAATAAGATACAAGAACCTCTCGTAGAAGCACAACATGGTTAGAGAAAATAAGATACAAGAACCTCTCGTAGAAGCACAACATGGTTAGAAAATAAAATACAAGAACCTCTCGTAGAAGCACAACATGGTTAAAAAAATAAGATACAAGAACCTCTCGTAGAAGCACAACATGAGTTAAGATACAGAACAAAGCACCAACATCCCCGTAGAAGACAACATGGTCTAGAAAATAAGATAAAGAACCTCTCGAAAAGCTTGTCACCGAAGTTTGCATACCTGACGTTGCACACATGGTTAGAAAATAAGATAAGAACCTCTCGAGAGCACATTACAATAGAATGTAGAAAATAAGTAAAACCTCTCGAAGAAGCTGGTCAGAAGTTTGATACCTGACGTTGCTTAGCAACATGGCTAGAGAAAATAAGATAAAAGAACCTCTCGAAGAAGCTGGTACCGAAGTTTGCATACCCTGACGTTGGCTTAGAAGAACCATGCAAATATAACTTGCCGTACATATATAGTAAGTGTTCTGTTTAGTGTATCAGTGTCTTGCATTTAGTTGTTGAATGTAGAGTATTGCCTTGCATTCAGTTGTTGAATGTAGAGTATTGCCTTGCATTCAGTTGTTGAATGTAAGTATCCTTGCATTCAGTTGTTGAATGTAGAGTATTGCCTTGCATTCAGTTGTTGAATGTAGAGTAT
Organism: Arion vulgaris; assembly: GCA_020796225.1. NCBI lineage: Eukaryota > Metazoa > Mollusca > Gastropoda > Stylommatophora > Arionidae > Arion > Arion vulgaris. Next base: position 3,736,666 of record CM036758.1, on the reverse strand, counting down.
TGCCTTGCATTCAGTTGTTGAATGTAGAGTATTGCCTTGCATTCAGTTGTTGAATGTAGAGTATTGCCTTGCATTCAGTTGTTGAATGTAGAGTATTGCCTACATTCAGTTGTTGAATGTAGAGTATTGCCTTGCATTCAGTTGTTGAATGTAGAGTATTGCCTTGCATTTAGTTGTTGAATGTAGAGTATTTCTAGTCTAGCCCTGGCAACGATTAATAGAAAATCGAATCTACCGAAAATAGAACTACCGTTTACTTAGTTATCAAATCTAACTTCTGCTCAATTTCATTGTGCTACGCCACAGTCAACTCTAGATAACTAGGCCAGACAACTGACCAGGGATTTCCTGACCTAGATCAGAAAAGGGGACCGGAAAATATAGATGTTTGATAGAGCACTGCAAGCTTTTTGCAATTTTACTCAATTCAACGGGAAAACCAAAATTCATTTGCAATGGGGGCTGGTTTTTATTAGTGTTTGATAGAAGACTTAGGTTTTCTGTAATTCTACGAATCCATGGGTGACAAATATTGATGACAAATATTAATACTGATATTAATAATAATAATAATTCCTCTCGTACTGTTATACGTTACATAGGGCCTGCAAGTAATTTCTCCATACCGCTCTATCCTGGGCAACTCGCTCAATCTCCTCCATGGAACTGAGATCGATATTTCCTGCGTCTCTCAGCAAAGTTCGTTTCAGGGTCTCCTTAGGTCGACCTCTCTTTCTTGAACCCTTTGCATCCCACTTCAATGCCTGCTTTGATATTCGTTGATCTTCTTCTTCTTCTTCTTCGATCGTTCTAGGCCTGTTTTAATCATTCTCATTGTGATATATAAACAGCCAAACATCAGAACGTGATGTACGTGCACCAGCCTTCAGCACCTATTGAGCTCAGTTGCTTATCCTTCGGTGGGGTGTTCGTTTTCAGCCAGCTTTTGATTTACTAAGGTGAGCTTTCCCTAGGGTTCGATCAGCTTTGCCGTATTTTTGGGCTTTGTGATCTACGCCGGGACAGTGAGTTACGCTATTTGTGCCCGTTCTGACTGAGAAATATTTCTCGGGGCTTGTAAGCTTATCCTCGGACGGCGTCTTACTCGTATAAAACACCGTGTAAAGTATCGGCCTTCGCCAATGTTCAGACCCGAACTTCCTGTCTGATCCGTACATTGTCGGCCTTGCTTTACCGTACATTTTGAGTTTGATCCGGAGAAGGAACATTCTCGGCCTTTTCTAGACGCGCATTGGTACGTGGCAATTTGCAATTAACCTCGAAAGCACTGGCATGGGGCCGAGTACAAACAATGTAGAGGGTCGTTTCAGTCGGTGCTATCAGCGTAACTGTGGATTTTGCGCCCGCCGCCATCACCCGCCCGTTATTCCGGGGATGTTAGTTACGACTGCAATCGAACCTTGCCCGGTTGCCCCAAGGCTGGCAGTTCCGTTGGCATCACCAACCTCAGTTCTTCCAGGGATGTTAATTTTTAATCGCACAGTACCTTGCACGGTTTTCCCAGGGCGGGTAGTTTCGCTATGCACTAAACGCAACTTGTTCTTTGCGCTCGGCAAACCTTGCCCAGTACATGTATCTGCACCAGGCTACCGATGCGGGTCAGCTGCAATCTTCTCTCGCACCAACACGAGGGTAGACTTTTATTCGTTACGGTCCTGTCTTATTTATTCTTGCTGACGGGCTGGCAATGTTTGCCCCCTCCTCAGGGCTTCGAGCTTCGCCACGAGGGGCATACGTTTGGTCACTGGATGCACCTCTCATCCATGTCTGAGACGTTTCGTTGCTGTTTCTTTGCGTTCAGGGACTTGGGCAATATCTTGTTGGACATCGGTCAGGAGATTTGTGCATTTTGTTTGTATGTATCTTTATTGTTTTTCCGTAATTGCACTGCTACCACTACCAGTAGTTTTCTCTCCCCGATCCCTGCCCTCTTAGCCAGACCGGAACCAGAGTCTGTTTCCAGGGTCACCGCGTGGAGGTTGGGGGCAGGGTCTTGGTTAGCGCGCCCCTCGCTAACCCTGGCTCATGTTACCACCATGACCTCATGAGCCTTTTGACCCCATTCGTTGATCATTTCTGCTCAATGTGTGTCCAACATATCTCCATCTTCTCTTTCTTATAACAGTTGTCACTAGTGGTTGACCAGACATGTCTCTGATTTCATCACTTCTGAATTCGTTCCATTTTATATTCATTATTTTTCGCAGACATCTATTTTCAAATGCATTCAACTTGCTTTCTATATCTTTAGTCATTTTCCAACTCTCGCTGGCATATGTTAGGATTGATACAACATTTGAATTGAAAATTCGTAATTTAGTTTTAATACTATATAACTTGCAGTTCCATATTTTATTTAGACTTTTAAAAGCTGATGTTGCTTTGCCAATTCGTATCATAATTTCTTTTTAACATTTCCTGTGCAATCAAAATTGCTACCCAAATAGGTGAACTGCTGTTATTTTTTAGTTAAACTTAATTTGTAACATAATATAACATTGACTTAGCATGGATTCTGTTTTTTAAATGAATTTAGTCTTTTATCTAGCAATAGTGGAATGCGAGGTCACGGGACGGTTCTGGTCTGATTTCCTGGAATTTTTACCTGAGCTTACCTGCCATGTGTTATCGGAGGCCATGGTTAAACCCACTGGTAGCAATGCTACCTCCGACATAGTTCTCTGTGATACTCAAGCCCTCCCACCAACTACACAATGGGACACCTTTGGAATGGAAAGATGGTGTTTAAACGACTAACAAGAATCAGCCATTCCTGACCAAGCATGCTTATTTTACGACATCGTAAAAACATTTCATAACCAGACTCAGTGTGCGTTCAAGTAAAGAACGCATGTTGAACAGTTCTCATATCCCAGTCAGATTGCGTGTGAATGAATCTTTACAAATAAATTAACATTTGAAAAAAAAAATTGAATAAAGAAACGGCAGAGAATGCTCTCTTTGTGTTGTTTCTGTCTGGTGACTAGATTTTGCTGATTTTATATATTATTTCTATGTTAAATGTGTTTTATTGAAAATAACAATGTCTGCATTGAAATGGCAGGTCTTTGGGAAAATTTCAGAAAATGACATGCGTCAATACAGTCTCCGTCAACCGTAAAGTCATTTCAAAATACTACCACTATGAGCCCTTACAAATTCAGAATGTTATTTGTCTGGTTCAGTGAGCGCCGTAGTATGTTTAGTATGAATAGTTCAGTGAAAGATACCCGAGATTCAGTCTTCATTGTTCACTTTCAAACTTGAATATGTTCAAAGTCACCAACGTTCCTGTCTCTGGTTGTTCACATTTCAATAATAAAACTTCTGGTAACCATGGCCTATATTGTTATTCATATTCTGTACACTTTTCTATGTACACTTTTTTAAAAAGATGTCCATAAGTAACTTAACTTTGTTAGTATCAGTCCCATGCAGTTTTAATTGTCAGCTTGTTTGAAAAAAGTGGATATTTCAGTCTCTGTCTGTTGCGTTCTGTGAGGAAATTACTTATTTTCTCTGGAAGCTGCTTGTGAGATAGTTTCTCTTGGTAGCTTGGATGTTGCGTCTACAAGTTATAGTGCAGTTTTTAACCTTTTGACATCATTGGATGTCTTTGTACACACGCGTTCCACATCCCTGTACGAAAGGACACCACCCATCGACAACCATGTACTACATATACATGCGTGTACCATACACTCACGCAACACACAATAATGCGCACCGTACAGACACCAGAAAATACGTTCAACACACGAACATCCGTGTACGAATGGACACCACCCATCGACAACCATGTACTAGACACAGACATGCGTGTATCCATACACCAAACACAGACTAATGTGCACCATACAAACGCTCTCGCACCGCACACTACACCCTGTGGCCTACTGCTTACCGTGCACAGGACACCTGCGCACCGCTCACCACACCGTGCACACACAGTTCAAAGGGACCAAGTCAGAACCAGACCAGTTTGAGGATTCATACTCAGTGTATGATTGGTTAATTAATTCTCTTTTAAGGAACACCTAATATGAGCAAGGGGGAGAGAGAGAGAAATGTTATTTTTCTGCGATCAACCTCTGCTATGCGACTACTCTGGTATGTGTCATACGCAGGGTGGTACTCTTCACCGGCCAGATTTCCATTCTCACGCTGGGGCAGCCGTGCAAGATGTGTTTTTGAATTGCTTTGGTGCCTCACATGCGCAGACAGCCGAGTCCTATTCAATGGAAGTGTGCAATAAAATGTGTTCAAATCCCGGTGCAGTAGTAATTGTCGACTAAGTTACAAAAAAAAAAGTTATTGCATATCCTTTACATGACTTGGCGAATCAACCCGTTTTTAACGCTGTTTGTGATTTTTCTAGGCATTATTACGTTCAGTAGTTTGCCATTGCTTTCTGAACGGGTGGTGCCATCGTCCTTTGTAAAAATCCACGCGAAACAATTTGCAACCAAACTGTTCGCAGCGTGATTCGAACTCAGAACGTGGGGGTTAATAGCCCGAGTCACTATCCCCTAGGTCACAGGCGCACCTAATTGTCGACTTTGTTCCTTTCGTGCCAAAGCGTAGAAATGTGCACCCCAACTTTCTGCGTTACACAGTTATAAATCTACATACGAGTGTATATATATATATATATATATATGTGTGTGTGTGTGTGTGTATGTGTGTGTGTGTGTGTGATAGAATACTGTGCTATCTAAACGAAGTTTATACTGTTTTGTACATACTTGTAGGCGTATAACTACTGGAACAACGTACAATCGCTCAGACTCAGATCCATACAATCAAAGTGGTTAACAAGTGGTCGATATGGAGTGTTAGAAGAAGATTACAGACTAAGTCAGGCAGGTTTAATATGTATAGCAAATGATTGCTGTATTGATTACATGGTTCTTGTATGGTTCTTGCATGGCTCCTGCATGGTTCATGTAAGATTCTTGCATGGTTCCTTTATAGCTCCTGTATGGTGCCTGTAAGGTTCTTGCATGGCTCATTCCATCATTTAATCTGAATATTAACTGGATACACCTGCAGGTGCACACACACACACACTATTCTGTTTTCTCGTTACCTCATGCCCAAATGGGATGTGCCTTCCGACAATATCACACACACACACACACATACGCACACCTGACTTCACATTATCGTCAATATTCTCAATATCAAAGTAGAAATGATCAACATCAAATGTCATGAGAAAATACTTGGAATTTTATTCATACAGTTTCACAAGTTGGAATTTGAATATACTATTTGCTTATAGCATGACATTGAACAAAATTACAATATACAACATGGCACACCACTGTGCAACATAGCACACAACACTGTGCAACATAGCACACAACACTGTGCAACATAGCCACAACACTGTACAACATAGCACACAACACTATACAACATAGCACACAACACTATACAACATAGCACACAACACTATACAACATAGCACACAACACTATACAACATAGCACACAACACTATACAACATAGCACAAAGATTAACATGTATATGGTAACATCAGCCACACCTTTCATTGTTAATTCTATAGCATCATTGGCTCAGCACCAAATAGCGTCAGAACTTAACATCCAAAATGTCTTCATTAGCCCTACATGTGTCTGATTTCCAGCCCTTACATGTGTCCTGATTTGCCTCCACAACGTCATCATCATCGGCAGATCGTCTTACAGTATCGTCTAATAGTTTCTGTAAGATAGATTGTTTAACCAAGTTTCCCTTCCTGGTGGCTGACTTGATCAAATGGGTTCCCTTCCTGGTGGCTGACTTGATACAAATGGGTTCCCTTCCTGGTGGCTGACTTGATACAAATGGGTTCCCTTCCTGGTGACTGACTTGATACAAATGGGTTCCCATCCTGGTGACTGACTTGATACAAATGGGTTCCCATCCTGGTGACTGACTTGATACAAATGGGTTCCCATCCTGGTGACTGACTTGATACAAATGGGTTCCCATCCTGGTGACTGACTTGATACAAATGGGTTCCCATCCTGGTGACTGACTTGATACAAATGGGTTCCCTTCCTGGTGACTGACTTGATACAAATGGGTTCCTTTCCTGGTGACTGACTTGATACAAATGGGTTCCTTTCCTGGTGGCTGACTTGATCAAATGGGGAATAATAATTATAGTATATACCAGCACTGTCCAACTCGGCGTCTGTGTCACATCGCGCCCTATTTTACTCTAATCAGCCTTAACGTTAATTAAGTTTCAAGAAAGCAATATTTTTCAGCATTTTTTCGTAACACTCACAAGAACAAACAATCTTCCTCGCTCTTGCAATCTTGCATTTATTTTATAAGCATTCTAAAATAAAAAGTAAAACGTGACATATTTACAGAAAGTAACCATTAACCACAGTAAACGAGTTGATTTTTCTAGACACCACTTATACGTTCCGTAGTTTACCATCGCTTTCTGAACCGGTGAGGTCTCTTTCTACTTTTCGTAAAAATCTCACGGAAACGAATTTGCTTCCAAACTGCCGACCGCGGAGTTTTGAACCAGGTACGATTGGGATGTGATTAAGCTCACTACCGCTTAAGCTACAGACGTCCACCGAAACCATTCTACTGCCCTTTAACCCCATCATTTTACATTTTCACCGGTGAATCGTCAGCATCTTAACGACAGTAATATTATTTGTAGAAGTATTGCAGTCATCAAACAGTTGCATTCTCATCTATCCGTCAGATGCGCCACAATGTATCAACACGTTGAACAGAACTGGTATAGTGTAAATATTTCAGTATCATCTTCTTCTTTGCGTTCGTTCTTTACGACCAATTTTAATCAATCTTTGTGATTTGTTTGATCTTTGCCAAGAACGTGTATACGTTGCACATTGGTTTGGTAGGCCCCTAAACACATAGACTTCTATACGCTTAGGACACATGCATCCGATTTCAGCCAAAATATTTCAGTATAATTACTTACTTAATAGAGAACTGCCAAACTGGTCATTTTGACATGGTCTGTACACGAGATTTGATTGATGAATTTTGAACTTGGTTCATGCAATAATTTTGTTGAAATTCCTGAAATTTATGTATGAGTGTGTATCTAGTCACGATGACCCTTCAAAACATGGACTAGACACACAATCACCCACAAACTAGGGAATTTTGTTTCGTTTCTTACAGTTTAGCTTGACAACGCATACATTTTACGTTGTTTTCAACACGACCAAGACTAACTTATAAAAAGAATACTTTCAGTCATAGAAAAAGAACAAGATCCCAATTGACATAAAATGATGATACCAGTCAACAAGAACCGTTGTGGTGATGGAAGCATTAAAAGCCAAATGTAGTAGGAAGTGGTTTCCCTTCACAAGCGCCTCTGTGCTGATTTGGTTGAGAAGTAAAGAAAACCTGAATATTAGTCGTAAGTGTAAAGTTGTGGCACCCAAGTTCATAATCACCGAAAGCAAAAATGAAGAATATCTTAAAAGTGACTGCTCAAGTTTCAACTAAATTCGATAGAACCTTGACCCAGATACACGCGTCCTAACGCTACAATATATTTGCTTCAGATAAGAATGACAGTTTGATTAGGATCGTAAACAACGTTGTCTATGTTACACGTCATCTACCCTGGACTGTTTGAGATATATCCTGGGGACACGATATACAATTCTGTCTTTTTTATGTGTTTGGTTCCAGTTTAGTACTTGGTCTTTCAGTCACATGTCTACGTTATTGTAGCTCTAGATGTCTACGTTATTGCACTCCGATGTCTACGTTATTGCACTCCGATGTCTACGTTATTGCACTCGAATGTCTACGTTATTGCACATACGCCTGTGTGTTGCCGGGGCTCATAAGGGGAGCAAAGAATAGTACCACTGCCACCGACAAGGCATGTCGTAAGAGTCGACTGAGGTAGCGGGCTAGCGAAGCTACCCTAGTCAATAAAAAGTGTCGCAGAAATCAGATGTGCTAGCCTACTTGTAGACGTGCAACTGGCACAACGTCAAATCGCTCTTAAGCTCAGATCCCACACAAATCACAAAGAGTGGTTAACAATTGGTCGATATGGAACGTTCGAAGAAGAACATAACACGACTACATTCTTTCATTTAGAAGGCTACGTTCGCATGGAAAGACTTCATTAAACTTTCATTTAGAAGGCTACGTTCGCATGGAAAGACTTCCATTAAATTACCATCTTAAATGTGAATCACCGTCTTCAAGACTCCAGCACAGAAGAGTTAGAAAACAGAACTTGAAAAAACAACCGAAATATCCTGCAGAAAGTTGTGCGCAGTTGAAACAAACATGACCGGCACGGCACACCAGCAACCCTGGAACCACCATTAATTCAGGAGCGGCTCGTCATTAAGGGCCAGTGGAGCCTGGCCCCACCAATAATCGAAAGGGGGAAAGCTTCCCGGAATAGACAAGTAATAATAAATACTCATAAAACCACGATTTTTCCGAAAATTTGTCTGGCCCCACAAAGAAAAATGATTACGAGCCGCCACTGCATTAATTATCAAATATCGCAAACAAAAATCACTACAAAATTGCTGATTTAAAAAAAAAAATCACATCTTCAGAAAACTGCCAGAAAATCCTAACAAATATCACACATTTGACAATTGCCGAAAATTCTAAACAAAGATAGCACTCAAAAATATCCAAACAATAAAGATAGCACTTGAGAAAACTACAAAAATATCCAAACAAAGATCACATTTGAGAAAACTTGATCACTAGAAAACTCGAAAAATCCACATAAAAAAAATCACGTTAGAAAACTATCGATAATTCCAGACAATAAAGATCACTAGAAAAACTTTGTTGGTAAACTCCAAACAATAAAGATCGCATATTAGAAAGTTTGACTGAAAGTATGAAAGAAGAAAGTAGCATAAAATCTTGCCGACTGAAGTTTCAAGCTGTTACAACATTTCAACAAATTGAGCCTGTAACAACGAAACACGGTATCTGTAAATGAACATAGCGACAGATCTGCGGTGGTTAACAACAACCATGGCAATCTGGGTCATCTACGACTTCCGTTAATATTCTCAACACCTGCCAGTAAGAATAACAGATTTTTGTTCTTTTCCGACCGGAAAATAGAAATTAATCTGCAAACGAGTTGATCATACCATCGACCTAACTTCAGGTACACTCTGTACGACCCCACGGTTCGGTTTCTTGGTGCTGAGTGGGAGAATAATATTTCTTTAAACTCTCACACACGATGAACCCAGAATAATGGGCCGAAGTCCCACCCTCTATCACATTTTCAACCTCTGGGTGGAACCTCAACCAACTATCTAGAGCCTGGCTGTGGTGGAACGAGGTTTGGATCCGCTCTAGATAACGTAAAGAATGTCGATGTAAGATTTAGTTTAAGTAATTTTGATATCCATAGGTGTCGCGACTTGGGAGGGCACATATTTCCCCCCCTGCTGATAGCAACATTAAAGGTTTTTTTAAACTGTCGGTACTGCCTGTAGTAAGCCCTACCGCTTGTTAGGGCGTGCCTGTAGTAAGCCCTACCGCTTGTTAGGGCGTGCCTGTAGTAAGCCCTACCGCTTATTAGAGCGATGTAGTACAGGTAGGACTAGAGCCTGAGGAATTAAATGGCTAGTGCAGTCGTTGCGAAGTTGTTCAGGTTAGGAATTTGCATTTATGATCACAACAGAAAAAAATCATTTTCTCGTCCCCTGATTGTTGCCCTGATTGTTGCCCTCCAGTGTCCACACTGTTCGAACGCTCCATATCGATAACTCTGTTAACCCTTATGTGTGATTTGTATGTAATCTGAGCCTAAGAGTGATTTACGTTGTGCCTATAAGTAGACCAGCACATCTTATTTCTGCGATGCTATTTATTTACTAGGGTAGCTTCCTTTGGTTATACATCACTCGCCTCTTACGACATGCCTTGTAGGTCACAGTGGTACTATTCTTTGCTCCCCTTGCGAGCCCCGGCCCCACACGGACGACTGTCTCAGATAAAATATATCTGATGTCGTTGCTAAGATAAAATATATCTGTTTGTTGCTAAGATAAAATATATCTGATGTTTAATATATCTGATGTCGTTGCTAAGATAAAATATATCTGATGTGTTGCAAGATAAAATATATCTGATGTTTAATATATCTGATGTCGTTGCTAAGATAAAATATATCTGATGTTTAATATATCTGTTGTCGTTGCTAAATAAAATATATCGATGCGTTGCAAAGATAAAAATAATCTGAATGTTTATTAATCTGATGTCGTTCAAGATAAAATATATCTGATGTTGTTGCAAAGATAAAATATATCTGATGTTTAATATATCTGATGTCGTTGCTAAGATAAAATATATCTGATGTTTAATATATCTGTTGTCGTTGCTAAGATAAAATATATCTGTTGTCGTTGCTAAGATAAAATATATCTGATGTCGTTGCAAAGATAAAATATATCTGATGTCGTTGCAAAGATAAAATATATATGATGTCGTTGCTAAGATAAAATATATCTGATGTCGTTGTTAAGATAAAATATATCTGATGTCGTTGCTAAGATAAAATATATCTGATGTCGTTAAGATAAAATATATCTGATGTTGTTGTTAAGATAAAATATATCTGATGTTGCTAAGATAAAATATATCTGATGTTTAATATATCTGATGTCGTTGCTAAGATAAAATATATCTGATGTCGTTGCTAAGATAAAATGAGTGTAGTTAGTTTCAGTATTTAACAATACCACATAATCGCTAGCCCTGTCTAGGACACCCGTACCATCATGTGGAATACAAACAAAAAAAACCCCACATAATTAAATAACACAAAACTCTTACCATGGTAATTATTACAAATCCACATAAAATATCCCATAATAATGTATGTATGAACGTTATAACACCCCTCAACCTCCACTTCCTATTGGTTACAATCGACAAGATACGCCCTCGGTTTCGACTTACTATGCGTTAGCGATTTACATATATATCTCAGCGCATGCGTGAATTCTATTTACGGCTATGATTCATATTTAGAAGGCACGTACAAGGTGTGCCACAAAAATAACTACATGTGAAATGCGTTGCCTGCGAAAAGTTACCAACACAAGAAAAGACAGTCACCAACATCAGCATAAGAAAGAAAGTTGGCACAAAACCGTTCTTGAATTACATAGAGAAACAAAGAATGAAGTGGTTTGGCCACTTGATAAGAATACATCCAAACTCCACAGTATACAGAGTCTTCTACAACAGAACATCAGGAAAGAAGGCAAGAGGAAGACTACGGAAAAGATGGTTAGATGGCGTAGCAGAATCATGTGAAAGAACAAAGATAATCACACAAGCCACCAGAACAACGCAAGACAAAAACAGAAAACTACGACACTGGGCAACAACCGGTAGCAGTGTGACGACAAAAGAAGAAGAAGTACAAGGTGTGTTCAGCGTTTGACTCTGAATTCAGTGTTGGGGTCATGCTTGTCTCGTTTAGGAAAGGTGAAGGTGAAGAGTGAAAATTAGTTTCCTGCTGAGGACCCATAGAGCACACACGCCAATCTTCCCTAGGTCCTACATCAGACGCCTTTTACAACATTCTTTGTAGTTTGTAGTTGTAACATTCTTTGCTCCCCTTGCGAGTCCGGCACACAGGCCAACACGGGCGTAAGATAACTAAATAATATTATACAAAAAGTAGTCACAAATAGAAATGATGCATGTACAAGGAAGGTGTGAGATGGAAGAATAAGAAAATGGAAAAGACAATGTAAAGACTTAAGGGGTGAGTAGAATTGGACCAGATGATTTAGGTAAAGAAGTTTAGGAGAGATGAACATTGACATTTAGATAGAAAATGAGAACAGAAAATAAATGAGCAAACATGCATTCTGAAGCAAAGAAAATACAGCAAGATGCTCAGTGGAAAAATAAAGGAATAAATAAAGAAAATTGAGGAAAAGTAACAGGTCCTACCTGATCTTGGCTTGAAGTAACGATATCTCATCTTGGCTTGAAGTAACGATATCTCATCTTGGCTTGGAGAAGTAACAAGACCCAATCTTGGCATACAAAAGTAAGGATATCTGATCTGTACTAGTAGAAGTGACGGGAACTTGCTTGTGCAAACTGAAATAAATAAGAATATTATAATAGTAAATCTAGTAATAACAAATGTACAGACATTCAGTTAACGGCAAGCAACATTACAAACATTCGGGTGACAACTACAAGTGTTCCCTACAAAGCCTGTCACAAATAGCAGCTAAGGTATGGTTGTAAGTGAGACTAGCAACATGATCATGTCTTCAGCTCCCCTGAAGAAGATATTTGTTACGTTGTGCGACATTTGATAGCTAATTTTCCATATCTACATCATACGCGCTAAGCATTTTCCGCACCATAATTTTGAATTGGGATTGTCTTTCCCTTTTTCGCTTTGTTAGGCTGAAGTAAGGTAGCCTTAGCACAGAAATCACCACACCACACAAACTGCCAATTTAATAAAGAAAAACGGGCACCTAGAAGTAAAAACGAACTTGCAGAATCAGGGATACTCACTGCAGAAATATAGCATTTAACCTCTATAATTAGAACATGAGGTACAGAGACAGCAGTCAAATAACATTTCTGTGACAGCAAGTTCTATGGACATGTTGACAGTTCTAGTTAGACCACTACTATCTATGCAAGAAGAATGTTACATCTGAAAGTGTATCAGAAGTAGATTTCGACCAAGTCTTAAACTGAGCACTGCTTTCTTTACAAATATCCAAGTTGATGGTTGAAAATATATACAGAAAACGATATAGAAATGTTCCAGTGACGGATGATTGACAGATCAACAACAGTACCTTAGCTAACAGATTACTTTCATATATCTTTAGTGATACGTTCTGTAGACTGAATTGTTAATCTCAATAGCAAGACAGAAATCAACTCTGAAACCGTCTAACAAATACTTATCTTCTTTTGCTAGTTAGTTGTATAGTGAAATGTTTCAAGTAATTTATGGTGAATCTAAAACCCTAACCAGACCCTAACCAGACTGCAAGAATATCAAATAAAATGTGATGTAGCTAGACAATATACTGTAGCACTATACTGGTAGCACTATACTGGTAGCCAAAGAAGAATAGTCAACCAACAAAGAGTATGTGTCGTTAGTTGCCACACGCTGAGTGATACATGAGTGATTAGATAAGAAGAACTTATGGTCTAATTGGTTCGGTTTTTGTGTAGTTTTTTCCGATCCAGAAGCACTTGAGCTTTCAGCTCTTCGAGCCGGTGCCATGGACATCGTAGCCCTTCGGTTCGGTGCCATTAACACCGTAAATCTGGAGAACCTGTGGCTTTCCTGCTAGTCTGCGGAATTGAACTCGCACTCAGAGATCGGGGAGAGAGAGAACTCGCACTAGGACTTTCCCGTCGTCCAACGCGCTACGAACACGCTGGGCAGGCGGACGAGATCTAACCGTTTCGATGTACAGTGATGATGATCCGACGACTAAACTAAACAAATACATGAATCTAGATAAAATTAAAGTAGTTACTTTTAGAAAAAAATGGTATAATTAGAGAATCTATAGATATCATGATGGTGCATACTTGTCACCACTTGCTGGAGAAGACAGAGTACATGTATATATAAAGTAACCACGGTCGTAGGGCAGTGAGATCAATTCTACGAATAAGCAATGTTTAGATCTATAACGCCCGTGTGTTGCTGAAGACTCAAGGGAGCAAAAACTAGTAACACTGCGCCCTACAAGGCATGTCATAAGAGTCGACTAAGGTAGGGGTCCTAAGGAAACTACCTAGTAAATAAAAAACGTCGTAACAATCGTATGAGCTGTCTTACTTGTAGGCACATAACTGACAACATAAATCACTTAGGCTTATATCACATACAAATCATGAGTGGTTTAACAAGTGGTCGATATGAAGTGTTCGAAGAATAAGGAAAAGAAGATCTATAAAAGCTTGACAGAATTGAAATAAGAAACACTATCCATACTGGAATAATGGACAGTGTTTATATTGGTTACTTCTTTTAGTGTAATAGAACATGGGAGACAACACACAGAAAACAAGGACGAAATCATTATATCGGTTTCTTCCTTACCCAAACTTTTCACTTTGCAGATTAGATTATTAAGAATTACAAAAGTAGTCTTCAAGAAAGAACTACATTAAAAAAAAATATTACAATAAAGATAGAATGTGTTCACCAGCGTCTATTTAAGAAGTCAGTTAAAAAAGAAATACTCAATTTATCGATATCGCTTGCTTGTCCTTGTCCTACAATGTCGCCTGTGACAACGTATCAGTATTCCGTGCTCATCATGTAATAGCTATCTTTACACTAAATGTGTTGAGGATTGATTGAATGGGCCAACATCACTGAACTTTGGTTAATAAATATATGTGCTGATTTCTTATATTGTACAAGAAGATCTCTGGCAGATCACGATCACCGTGGCACCGTATGTTGAAATTGTTCTATTTTATTTTATTTTTTTGCTTTTAATTGGGACCAGGACAACGAACTTTTGGGGCATACTCATACTAGTATTACTCGAAATATTTACTTTTGGGGCATACTTATACTAGTGTTACTCGAAATATTTACTTTTAGGCATACTTATACTAGTGTTACTCGAAATATTTACTTTTAGGCATACTTATACTAGTGTTACTCGAAATATTTACTTTTGGGGCATACTTATACTAGTTTTACTCGAAATATTTACTTTTGGGGCATACTCATACTAGTGTTACTCGAAATATTTACTTTGGGGCATACTTATACTAGTTTTAACTTCGAAACTATTTACTTTTGAATACTTATACTAGTGTTACTCGAAATATTTACTTTTGGGGCATACTTATACTAGTGTTACTCGAAATATTTACTTTTGGGGCATACTAGTGTTACTCGAAATATTTACTTTTGAGGTATACTTGTACTAGTGTTACTCGAAATATTTACTTTTGGGGCATACTCATACTAGTATTACTCGAAATATTTACTTTTGGGGCATACTCATACTTATACTAGTGTTACTCGAAATATTTCTCTGGTCTACCACTGAAATTTGGTAGACGATTGCGGCTCCTCACTACTGACTTCCAACAGTTGTGCTACCATTGTGATCTAAGCCGGAAAGGTCAAAGAGTAGGAACCAGACGAAGCAAGGCAATCAACTGTTGTGTTTGAAGCAGATAAGGAACAATGCAATCGACTGTTGTGTTGAAGCAGATAAGGAACAATGCAATCGACTGTTGTGTTGGAAGCAGATAAGGAACAATGCAATCGACTGTTGTGTTGGAAGCAGATAAGGAACAATGCAATCGACTGTTGTGTTGGAAGCAGATAAGGAACAATGCAATCGACTGTTGTGTTGGAAGCAGATAAGGAACAATGCAATCGACTGTTGTGTTGGAAGCAGATAAGGAACAATGCAATCGACTGTTGTGTTGGAAGCAGATAAGGAACAATGCAATCGACTGTTGTGTTGGAAGCAGATAAGGAACAATGCAATCGACTGTTGTGTTGGAAGCAGATAAGGAACAATGCAATCGACTGTTGTGTTGGAAGCAGATAAGGAACAATGCAATCGACTGTTGTGTTGGAAGCAGATAAGGAACAATGCAATCGACTGTTGTGTTGGAAGCAGATAAGGAACAATGCAATCGACTGTTGGTTTGGAAGCAGATAAGGAACAATGCAATCAACTGTTGTGTTGGAAGCAGATAAGGAACAATGCAATCAACTGTTGTGTTGGAAGCAGATAAGGAACAATGCAATCAACTGTTTTGTTGGAAGCAGATAAGGAACAATGCAATCAACTGTTGTGTTGGAAGCAGATAAGGAACAATGCAATCAACTGTTGTGTTGGAAGCAGATAAGGAACAATGCAATCAACTGTTTTGTTGGAAGCAGATAAGGAACAATGCAATCAACTGTTTTGTTGGAAGCAGATAAGGAACAATGCAATCAACTGTTGTGTTGGAAGCAGATAAGGAACAATGCAATCGACTGTTGTGTTGGAAGCAGATAAGGAACAAGGCAATCAACTGTTGTGTTGGAAGCAGATAAGGAACAATGCAATCAACTGTTGTGTTGGAAGCAGATAAGGAACAATGTAATCGACTGTTGTGTTGGAAGCAGATAAGGAACAATGCAATCAACTGTTGTGTTGGAAGCAGATAAGGAACAATGCAATCAACTGTTGTGTTGGAAGCAGATAAGGAACAAGGCAATCAACTGTTGTGTTGGAAGCAGATAAGGAACAATGCAATCAACTGTTTTGTTGGAAGCAGATAAGGAACAAGGCAATCAACTGTTGTGTTGGAAGCAGATAAGGAACAATGCAATCAACTGTTTTGTTGGAAGCAGATAAGGAACAAGGCAATCAACTGTTGTGTTGGAAGCAGATAAGGAACAAGGCAATCGACTGTTTTGTTGGAAGCAGATAAGGAACAAGGCAATCAACTGTTGTGTTGGAAGCAGATAAGGAACAACCAAGGTCAAGGACTCTAATGAAGACAAGACTTTAAATAATTATCAGAAGTTGGATCCATTAGTCGAATACTTCTATACAAAAATGGTGAGACTTAAATTGACAGGGTCTAGACCACGAACATGAGAGGATAAAATTTGAGAGAATAGAGTAGATAAGAATTCTACGTCAACTCAAAACCATGTTTCTGATATCAGACTGCATCACTGCAGTGTTGATAAATGTATATATTGCTTTATGCTTTTAATGTACGTGTTATCGGAACTGCTGTTTCTTTCCACACATTAACATGAGAAAATGGTGGCAGTTTCAAGCGGACAGAAACGAGCAGTTACGGGGAGAGCCGTTGCATGGCAGATGAATATGAAACTATCTAACTGGCTGACTTAACTAGCTAGCTGAAACTAGCTAACTGGCTGACTTAACTAACTAGCTGAAACTAGCTAACTGGCTGACTTAACTAACTAGCTATATATAACAGAGAGATATATGTAACAAACGTTCTTTTCTCAATGACAAAACAGGCAGAAACCCTCAAGATAATACATATATTGGTATACCCACACAATTTTTACAAATCAAAGAATCATTTATTTTTCTGACGTCCTCAAATTATAAGATCAATCAGTTATCAGTTATATGAGGACTATCATCATAGCACCGGACATGTCCATAGGTGCTCCGATCTCCGCCTCAGCAAATCCAGCAGCGTTCAGCGACCCAACACGCCAGTTCGATGTTGATTAATCAATCTCTTTGCATATTTAGTATGTCGTTCTTTTCGGCTTCACCAATATTGACACCCATCTCTCTCAATCTGGTCAGCGAGGATTCACACCCTGAAACTCCTGTTCGGAAAGACTCAATGCGTGAAGAATGTCATTTCGATCCATGGCAGCTCCTCTGATATTGTAGCCAAGCCAGCCAATCTATCAGCTCGTTCATTACCCCTAACTCCTGCGTGCCCAGGGACAAAAATGAAGGTGATTTCTCTGATCATTGTCTGTACCAGTACCTCCACCCAGTTGCGTCTCACCATACCTGATTCGACTTTACGAATCATGCTCATGGAGTCACTGAGTATGAAAACACGAGAGTAATTGTGAGATGCCAACCAGTTCACCGTCTCCGTGACCGCCCAAACCTCCATTGTCAAGCTACTTGTGGTTGTTGCGTAGGCCCCACTGGCCTCTTATTATATTATTAATATGTGGGCTGAAAAGCCATGCACAGCGTTGTTGGCGAATGACTGAACATTGGTGAAATAACCTCATCTGTATCATTGATGATGTCGTTCAAGAGAGCCTCCACCTCACGTTTAGCAGTGATAGATTATTTGTTCGAAATTTCTTAAGATGTAATAACGGTGAAAGTAGTCTGAAATTGAGGTGGCACAGCAATCCATTCTCTCCTGTTTCAATTCCGGAAGGATCCCATATTTTCCTAAGCGTATCTTCCGCCTGACTCAGCCATGATCTGTCTCTTGAGTCTACATCCTTTCTCCTTAATGAGTTCTTCATGGAGAGGATGTTCCTTGTTGCATTGATTCTTAGATATGATCGAACCTCCAAGTTTCAATTCTGTTAGCAATAGTTGGGAGATCAAGAAAGAATCGCATTGACACTCCTGGTGTATCTTTAGTGCATCCCAGAATGATGCGCATAGCCTCATTCTGAATTGTTTCCAGTTTAACTGTTTGCGTAGGACTAATTGTTAGGAGAGCTCATGCATATTCTATACATGACAAAACAATACCTTGGTACAAGAGCACAAGAAGGCGTTGCTCAATGTTAGCAGTCGCCATGATTGTTATGTTAGTTATGCATATTCTATACATGACAGAACAATACCTTGGTACAAGAGCACAAGAAGGCGTTGTTCAATGTTAGCAGCCGCCATGATTGTTATGTTAGTTATGCATATTCTATACATGACAGAATAATACCTTGGTACAAGAGCACAAGAAGGCGTTGTTCAATGTTAGCAGCCGCCATGATTCTCAGTGCGGATAGTGCGTTGCGAGCCTTGGCAATAACTTGGTCGATATGGTCCCTAAAGCATAGACTGCGATCAAATTTTACACCCAAATAACTCAAAGATGCTGTTCGGGTGAGTGTATGTCCATCTAAAGTGACATGTGTGTGTCAGGATTCACAATGTATTATTTAGGGAGAACCATTATAGCACAGCTTTGGTATGGTTTATCGTTGCACCAAAAACATCACACCAGGCCATTATGCGGTTCAGTTATTCCTGGAGTTTATTAGCAATTAATAAGATCAATGTATGTTACTATCAATAATTATATATATATATATATATATAAACAGCGACACCGATGTTATATGTCGACTTAGGCAACAGATATTCACTAAATATGTTTCTGTCTATTCTGTTGTAAACTAATGTAAGTACAGCTGTAATGTTCATAGCCTTTTTTTGTATGAGAGTGCTCATCGATGTATCTGGGGAAATAGAAAGATGTCTTTGACCGCCGCTCCACAATAAACATGTACAATTCAGGATTTAACAATAATATAGGTATCCGCTCGTGTATTACTGAGGCTCACAGGGAGCAAAAAATAGGAACACTGCGACCTACAAGGCATGTCGTAAGAGGCGACTGACGTAAGGGAAATAAAAACGTCTCAGAATTCGGATGTTCTGGCCTACTTGTAGGCGCATAACTGGTACAACGTAAAATTATTTAGGCTCAGATCACATACAAATCACAAAGAGTGGTTTAACAAGTGGTCGATATGGAGCGTTCGAAGAGAGAAGATGTATCAGTTTGATGAGCATTGTTCTCAACACAATAGTTCTCCCAACATTATGCTCTCAGTGCCAAACCTGGACGCTGACATCAAATGATAGAAGAAAACTAACCACTATAGAAATGAAGTGTCTACGCAGAATGCTGGGAGTATCAAGAAGAGGCTGGTTTAGAAATGAAGACATCAGAAAAAAGTGGGTACAACATCAGTACTAAACTTCATCAAGAAACAACAAATTAAATGGTTCGGCCACATAACCAGATTACCAACAGACAGTGCATCCAAAGACAAATGTTACTCTACTCTGATACAGTGGATACAAAGAAAAAGGCCATCAATTCTTATCAATTTTCTTTGTTGATTTCCAACTTTCACAACCGTAGGTCAGTACAGGAATCACACATGATCTAAATAATTTAACTTTTTGTGCATATACTAAGGTCTTGAGATTGCCAGATATTCGTTAATTTAGTGAAGGCACTAGCTGCTATAGCAATACGAGAGTTTATTTCTTTCATCGTGTCTCCGTTGTTTGACACTTTGCTAATCAAATATGTAAAATGTTCAACTCTCTCCAGTGTTTGGCCATTTATTACGATGTTTTCTGTCGAGTTTGTGAGGTCCATAATTTTGGTCTTGGCAGAATTAATCTGGAGACCAACCTGTCCTGCAAGTGTGCAAAGATTGCTTGTTAGTTTGTGGGTTGCTTGTGTGGTTGAATTCAATACGGCCACGTAATCGGCAAATTCAAGATCACAGTTTGCTTTTATTAAGCCATTTGATGCATAGTTGATCATCTTGGGTGCATTTGCGCATGATCCAGTCTATAACTATCTAAAAAGCATAGGTGACATAACGCAGCCCTGCTTCACACCCGAATTGACTGAACCAGTCTTGAGTTTTCTGCATCTGTTCTTACACAGCAGGATGCTTCAGAATAGAAGGCTTTTATAATGTTGATGTACTTTTCCTGGAAGCCGTAGGTCTTAAGAATCTCACAAGAGAGTAGAACGATGAAGACTATCAAACGCTTTCTGAAAGAGGATAGTTACTACACAGAAAAAAGGATCAAATCAATGACAAAACAACCAATACTAACGGCTACCAAAATATGAGCAGTTTAGGGCAAGTCATTCTTCACTTAAAACAGCAGCCAATCGACTCTGCAACAATAGGAGATCTGAGCACCTATGGACGTGTCCGGAGTGCTATGATGATAGTGCTCATGTAACTGATGTATTATACAAAATTAAATATTGATAATTCAGTTGTGTGTACATGCGGACAGACATTCCCAGACTGCAGACTATATCACAACTACTTCAAGACCGTCCCGAATACGATATACTGAGACAAACTCACTGACACTGAATGTTAGTGAAACAACACTGAATAGAAAACTACACGGACATCTGCATGAGCACCAGACGTTTATACAAGAGACAACGATGAACATAAAGACAATATTTCAAGAGAATGAAAGGAAGGAAGGACAGAAATGGCGTTTGTCAATGGCGGCTCTAAGACGTGGGGGGAAAAAACAACCAATAGATGAAAATCGTGGCATATCCTAAAGGACGTAGCCATCAACCACAGTTAACGAGTCATTGATTTTCTAGGCACCACTTATACGTTCAGTAGTTTACCATTGCTTTCTGAACGGTGAGGTCTATTTTTACCTTTGATACAAATCCCACGGAAACGAATTTGCTTCCAAACTTCCCACCGTGGGGTTTGAACCAAGTACGCTAGGGTTCGTGATCGAGCTCACTACCGCTTGAGCTACAGACGTTCACAACCAACAGATACATTTCTTAAATCATAATTTTTTTTTTAGTTTTGAACTTTTCCGAGATTAAAATGGCTAAAATGACATAACGAGGTCTCAAATTGAAAGTAATAAAGTGATAAGACATGAAGACATGGGGGAAAAAGTGAGTACAACATCCAGTACTGAACATCTAGAAACAACAAATTAAATGATTCGGCCACAAAGGGCAATGTTACTCCGATACAATAGATACAAAGCAAAAAGGCGGCCATGCAAAACGTGGACCTCAGAGATAATAGCATCTGCGAAGTGCACACAAAAACTCGTTTTAGAAATCTCTTACCTTGAAGCTGTGAGTCAAGGACAGGAGAAAATTTTTTTCCTGATCCAAAGCACTTGAGCTTTACAGCTCTTCGGCTCGTGCCATGGACATTGTAACCCTTCGGTTCGGTGCCACGAACACCGTAAATCTGGGGACCCTGTGGCTTTTCTGCCAGTCCGCGGAATTGAACCCGCACTCAGAGAGCTTGTCACCCGTCGTCCAACGCGCTACGAACACGCTCTGGGCAGGCGGGCAAGAGAAAAGAAATAAATACTGCGCATAGAGAGGCTCGCTAGATATCTTGAAGCTGTGAGTCAATTCAGGACTAAAGAAATAAAGACTGCGGCTCGCTAGATGTATCTCCATTCTCGCACGTGACGCTAAAAGACAAAACAGGATTAGAGAATAGAATAACGGTCCTGCTTTGAAACAAAGAAAGAGAAACACAGAAAACGATAAAACGTCACTTGGAATGTAACTGTTATAAAGGCCATAGAAAGACAGAAGCAATTATAACTGAAAACATTAAATAATGACTTGTTATTGTGTCTGTTGTAAACTTTGCCTTAAAGACCTGGTCTTCAGTAGAAGATAATTATAATATATTTATTTCTATCTATGCCATGGCAAACTACTGAACGTAATAATGACTAGAAAAATCACAAACGTTAAAAGGCTGGTTGATTCGCAAAGTCCTGTAACGGATATGTAATTGATTCGCAAAGTCCTGTAACGGATATGTAATTGATTCGCAAAGTCCTGTAACGGATATGTAATTAACTTTTTCTATCTATGCCATGGACAACGAAAAGATGTTTTTAAATAGAAACTGGACAAAGAAATTTCCAACTATATCACGGACATAGAAAAAACATATTTCTAACTGTCATGGACATAGAAAAAACATATTTCTAACTGTTATGGACATAGAAAAGATATTTCTAACTCTGTCATGGACATAGAAAAGACATTTAGAACTGAACTGGACAGAAAAAAATACATTTATTTATTGACATTCTTAAATCAAGTTACCTTTCGTTGCTGTCCGAACTGGTCACTGGAAATCCAATTCTTGGCGCAATTTTGAACCAAGCTAAAATGGGGTCAAGTCGGTGAAAACTCATCCTCCCTGGAACACACGCTGGTTACATTTAAGAATTCAAGCTTCTGAAATTTATGTCTTCTGTATTCTTGACTCGAAATATATTTTTTAAAATTAAATCGTAGATTTTAGTACACTTTTTTTTTTGGCGACGATTTCATGACTTTGTGCGGAGTAAAAGCAGATGGTATCACACAGTTTCTTGATAATGAATACAGAGTTGCTGACTGTATGATGGACTTGAAGACCAGAAATTGCGGCAATTTAATTATTGAAAATTATTTTTTTTTTACATAAGAATTGTTTTGTTCCTTCTTTTGAAATATATTGGTGTAATTTCTTGGCAATGTCTCTTCTGGAGAAATAGTTAAGACAGCATCGAGTTTTCAAATGTCTTCCTCATAAGATAAGTCTTATATCGTCAAGTAAAGTTACAAACACGATTTATCAAATTGAGAACGTGTTCACATGGTGACAACGTGTTCACATGGTGAGAACGTGCGAGGGAAAGAACAACTACAACTAAATATCAAATATTAAATAAGCTCACGAGAACAGAACGGCAGAAGTTGAACAATTGTTGATTAAAAGCTATAGTAATCGAACCAACCAATGAGAACGCAGATCTGTCTCAGCTTGTCCCCCAGAACTACCTAGAGTTGAAATGTTAAACTCAGGTTAAATATAACATCCGCTTGTGATTTGATACTGCTACGAACTAGTCCATATCTGGCAGATTTCTACATGGGGGAGAAATATATACTTTGTGGATGAATCAATTTGGGGTACAGATTCTTCTTCTAACGCTCCATATCGATCACTTGTTAAATCACTCTGTGTGATTTGTATGTGATCTGAGCATAAGAGCGATTTTACGTTGTGCCAGTTATACGCTTACAAGTAGGACAGCATATTCGATTTCTGCGCCGCTTTTTATTTACTAGGGTCGCCCGAGTGGTTACCGGGGCCCAAATTTGGGGTGTAAAGAATAGAACCACTGTTACCTGCCACGCATGTCGTAAGAGGCGACTAAGGAGGTTTGGCTGAAATCGGATGCACATGTCCTAAACGTGTAGAAGTCTATGCGTTTAGAGGCCTACCAAACCAATGTGCAACGTATACACGTTCTTGGCAAAGATCAACTTATCACAAAGAGTGATTAAAATTGCTCGTAAAGAACGAACGCAAAGAAGAAGACAACGTTGAATATAGACAATATTTCGAACGAAAGAAAGGAAGGATTAGTAAATGCAACATGACATTTACTAGGGTAGCATCGCTAGGACCTACATTAGTTGTCTCTTACGACATGCATTGTAAGTCGCAGCAGTACTATTCTTTGCTTGCCTTGCGGGCTCCGGCACCACACGGGCGAGGGGTACGGATTAACGTAAGGCAAAAGCATTCACCTATCAACGTGGACACTGGACGCAATAGAGTCGCCTATCAACGTGGACACTGGACGCAATAGAGTCGCCTATCAACGTGGACACTGAACGCAATAGAGTTGTGTGCTCAATCCCATACTCGACGTTTCACACATGAGGAAAGGAATTGGCCCTTCTAATGAGATGCATACAACACCAATACTGAACTTCGTCAAGCAACAAAAAATGTAATAGTTTGGCCACATAAGTAGATTAACAAGAGACATTGCGTCTCAAATAATCCAAGATAAACTGTATGGCGTATCTGATAATCGGAGGCAGACTGCTGCCTTATTAGAGAATCTGATCCCAATCTAGTAAGAACGAAGAAGAAGAAATACAATACTACTCCGATATAGTGAATACAAAGCAAAATAAGATATAGCAATGCTACTAAGATACAATGAATACAAAGCAAAATAAGATATAGCAATGCTACACCGATACAATGAATACAAAGCAAAAGTAGATATAGCAATGCTACACCGATACAATGAATACAAAGCAAAAGTAGATATAGCAATGCTACACCGATACAATGAATACAAAGCAAAAGTAGATATAGCAATGCTACACCGATACAATGAATACAAAGCAAAAGTAGATATAGCAATGCTACACCGATACAATGAATACAAAGCAAAAGTAGATATAGCAATGCTACACCGATACAATGAATACAAAGCAAAAGTAGATATAGCAATGCTACACCGATACAATGAATACAAAGCAAAAGTAGATATAGCAATGCTACACCGATACAATGAATACAAAGCAAAAGTAGATATAGCAATGCTACTCTGATACAATGAATACAAAGCAAAAGGCCGTCGAAGCAAAAGGTGGACCTCAGAAAGCAAAACAGAAGCAGTGAAAGACATTATTTATAAAACACACACAAAATCCCATTCTGTAAATACTTTCTTATCCTGACGCTGTGAGACAAAACAAGATTAGAAAACAGCAAAAGAAAAGATTAGATAGAAAAGATTAGATATAAAAGAGAGATCAATATTGAGATTCATAAAAACAAAAACTTTACCTAGAGATAAATTTAGGCTTCTTCTTCCTCGGCGCTCCATATTAATCACTCTTTGTGATTTGTATGTGATCCGAGCTTAAGAGCGATTGTACGTTGTACCAGTTATGCGCCTACAAGAAGCCAGCACATTTCTGCGACGTTTTTTATTTACTAGGGTAGCTTCCCTGGGTCGCTTACCTCAGTCGTTTCTTACGATATGTATGTAGGGTAACAGTGTTCCTATTCTTTGCTCCCCTTGAGAGCCCCAGTAACAAGGGGTTAGGCAAAAGTACCATTACTTTAATGGCATTTTTTTCCGATCCAGAAGCACTTGAGCTTTTCAGCTCTTCGGCTCGGTGCCATGAACATCGTAAGCCTTCGATTCGGTGCCAAGAACACCGTAAATCTGGGGAATCTGTGACTTTTCTAACATTCCGCGGAATTGAACCCGCACACACAGGGGGATAGTCACCCGTAGTCCAACGTGCTATGAACACGCTGGGCAGACGGGCAAATGGCATTTAAAATCTGTTTATACACATTAGACAGAAGTTGCGAGTATTGTGGTTTATAACTGCGATATTTTGCTGCGTGATGTTTATCAAATCCGATCATTGAGCTGTTCATATATTTTTGTTTGTTTTGCTGTTCTGTTTCAAAGACGAAACTCGTAAAAACAAAATAAATTAGATTTCTTTCTTGCCCGAGTAGTTACCGGGGCCGAAATTTGGGGTGTAAAGAATAGAACCACTGTTACCTGCCATGCATGTCGTAAGAGGCGATTAAGGAGGTGTGGCTGAAATCGGATGCACATGTCCTAAAAGTGTAGAAGTCTACGCGTTTAGGGGCCTACCAAACCAATGTGCAATGTATACACGTTCTTGGCAAAGATTAAACATATCACAAAAAGTGATTAAAATTGGTGGTAAAGAACGAACGCAAAGAAGAAGAAGATGAGGATCTCTTTCTGTTCTC
Organism: Arion vulgaris; assembly: GCA_020796225.1. Lineage (NCBI taxonomy): Eukaryota > Metazoa > Mollusca > Gastropoda > Stylommatophora > Arionidae > Arion > Arion vulgaris. The sequence goes on along the minus strand of CM036758.1, from coordinate 3,710,702 downwards.
CAATCCTGTTTTGTCTCACAGCGTTATGATTAGAAGAGATTTCTAGAATGAGCCCTTGTGTGCGCTGCATAAATAGTGTCTATCGTCGTCTCTGTTATCTTTGAGGTCCCCATTTTGCGTGGCCGGCCTTTTACCTTGTATCTATTGTATCGGAACAACATTGTTCTTCTTTGAGGTGCACTGTCTGTTGGTAATCTGTTTATGTGCTCGAACCATTTCATTTGTTTTTTCTTGATGAAATTCAGTTCTAATGTTGTACCCACTTTTTTCCTGATGTTTTAATTTCTCATTTAATCTCATGTAACATGATACAGCGACGTTTCGAACAAAAAGCCTTCATCTAGCAACGGATGCAAAACAAATGAAGAGATGAACACACTTCGTATGTCACATCACATATACAGTCAGACGGTAAATCACTAACTCGTTCCACTTCATTGTCTTGACTTCTTTACAATCTATGTCTGCATCAGATATATAATCCAATGCTTTCCCTTGTCCCCTGCCCCACCTCTGTTGCTAATCTCTCTGTGCCATCACAACATGGCGTTTTGCAATGAGATGGGATTCAGATTATTTACACTATTTAAAACTGTTAACATAATTGGTATAGTGTTTCTAGAAGTTTAGTTCTTCATTTCTCTGTTTACTGATATCAGTCTTGTGTATAGCAGTGTCGCTTTAACAGTTCCTGTATGGGTAGTAGAGCCTGCCCGCGGGCATCGACCGGCATATACGTATACTTGAGACATGGAGAAACCAACCTTTGACCGGAGTATGACCCCTGACCTGTTACCAGGCGGGAGGATAAACGAGTTGGTAAGTTTGGTAAAGTTGAAAACTCTTAGCCCTACCAGAATGTGGGGGGTGGGGTGGAGTCTGTAATAAAAACTAAGCACGTATCGGTGAAGGGACGCATATCACATAGCGTCGTAGTTGTCTGAAACGATACCTCACAGTACTAGATCTTAGTTTTAAAGCTGAAAGATGACTGCATTGCACCAGGTTATACCACATATGGCTCGATCACCCTCCGCAGAAATGGCACACCACCTGCCGAGAGTATTACACAAAACAAGAACTCCGTAGCTCCGGCAACACTTCTAGAGGTCTCTAGACAAAAAATGTACTCGTCAACAAAACGGCGCCGTCCGGATTCGAACCCACGACCGCTGTACGGATGGACGAAGTCCCTAATAACAACATCAGAATTTATGTGGAAATCTGATACATCAGTCTAAGCGGTGATCGTGAGATAGAGAGAGAGAGGGTGTATGTATGTGTGGGTGTGTAAGTATAGGGTGTATGTATGAGTGGTTGCGTAGATATACGGGTGTGGGGGTGCGTAGATATACGGGTGTGAGGGTGCGTAGATATACGGGTGTGGGGGTGCATAGATATACGGGTGTGAGGGTGCATAGATAAACGGGTGTGTTTACAGACTAAAGGACGCTTATAAAAAAGGGAAACACGCCTTCACGCAAAAATCAGTCAGAAGGGCCACATAAGGCGCCCTGATTACACCTGAATTGATAGCGTGCGAACACAAGAAGAAGAATTCCAGAAGTCAGTTCTTTGCTCCTACAACATTATCTACAACATTATCTACAACATTATCTACAACATTATCTACAACATTATCTACAACATTATCTACAACATTATCTACAACATTATCTACAACATTATCTACAACATTATCTACAACATTATCTACAACATTATCTACAACATTATCTACAACATTATCTACAACATTATCTACAACATTATCTACAACATTATCTACAACATTTATGCGTTCATCTTTATTTCTGTTTTTCTTTTATTATTTGGATACTTTGTTCTGGGACGCTGGCATTTCACTTGACAAGAGACTGGGATACTTTGTTCTGGGACGCTGGCATTTCACTTGACAAGAGACTGGGATACTTTGTTCTGGGACGCTGGCATTTTACTTGACAAGAGACTGGGATACTTTGTTCTGGGACGCTGGCATTTCCCTTTACAAGAGACTGTGATACTTTGTTCTGGGACGCTGGCATTTTATTTGACAAGAGACTGGGATACTTTGTTCTGGGACGCTGGCATTTTACTTGACAAGAGACTGTGATACTTTGTTCTGGGACGCTGGCATTTTACTTGACACGACACTGGGATAGTTTGTTCTCGGACGCTGGCATTTCACTTGACAAGAGACTGGGATAGTTTGTTCTTGGACGCTGGCATTTCACTTGACAAGAGACTGGGATAGTTAACACGAGAACAACAAGAGAACTAACTTTGAAATGCTAATACATACGGAGGTCTCTGTGGCTAGGTGGTTAAGGCTTTGCCTTGTGAGTCGAGGGTCCTGGGTTCGAATGCGGACAGCGCCGTTCTGTTCACGAGTGCAGGTTTTTTCCAGATTGCATCCGTAGGATTGTAGGACCCCTAGGATTGTTGCCAGAGCTACGGAGTTCATGCTTTGTGCAATACTCTCGGCAGGTGGAGTGTCATTTCTGCGGAGATGGACCGAGCCATATGGGGTAAAACCCGGTGCAATGAAGCCAATTAAAAACCCTTTAAAACTCACACATACATACACTGGTTTATGGACCCACACTTGACACACCTGATATCTACACACCCACACACTCGTATATATCTACACACACACACATTCGTATATATCTACACACCCACACACTCGTATATATCTACACACACACACATTCGTATATATCTACACACCCACACATTCGTATATATCTACACACCCACACACATCCGTATATATCTACACACCCACACACATCCGTATATATCTACACACCCACACACATCCGTATATACCTACACATCCCAAATTTATCCAAATATCTACACTCACATACACTTGTCCATTGTGGTAACATGATGGCGCCTGATCTCATTCCCGCATATTCTTCCACGTTATCATCTTCTGTCACTGACCTCCGATAAGGTCAGAGTTTTACCTTGACCCCGAAGCCAACAATTTAATGCGGCATGCAATTCTTAATATCACACGGACTAGGTAAGCAGATAACAGGTGTAAATTGACCTTATTTTGACCAAATCCACAAGAAATGACAGTGTTTAAACTGAGATAGGCCCGTCTGCCCAGCGTGTTCATAGCGCTTTGGACTACGGGTGACTATCCCTCGTGTGTGCGGGTTCAATTCCGCGGGATGGCAGAAAAGCCACAGATTCCCCAGATTTACGGTGTTCGTGGCACCGAACCGAAGGGTTACGATGTCCATGGCATCGAGCCGAAGAGCTGAAAGCTCAAGTGCTTCTGGATCGGAAAAAAAACAAAAACAAAAAAACTGAGAGAGAATTCACTACTTGGCTGCACCACCAGTGCTCTAACCAATTGACAACGTCAAACCTCGAACCATTTGGCTACACTGCACTGTTACTACTTGATAACACCAATGCACTAGCTACGTGACCTCATAATATCTCCAACCACTTGGCTACACTGGTGCTGCAACCACTTGACAATGTAAATTTCCAACAACTTGGCTACACTGGTGCTCCAACCACTTGGCTACACTGGTGCTCCAACCACTTGGCTACACTGGTGCTCCAACCACTTGGCTACACTGGTGCACCAACCACTTGGCTACACTGGTGCTGCAATTACTTGGCTACACTGGTGATTCAACCAATTGGCTACACTGGTGCTCCAACCACTTGGCTACACTGGTGCACCAACCACTTGGCTACACTGGTGCTGCAATTACTTGGCTACACTGGTGATTCAACCAATTGGCTACACTGGTGCTCCAACCACTTGGCTACACTGGTGATTCAACCACTTGGCTACACTGGTGCTCCAACCACTTGGCTACACTGGTGCTCCAACCACTTGGCTACACTGGTGCTCCAACCACTTGGCTACACTGGTGCTCCAACCACTTGGCTACACTGGTGCTGCAATTACTTGGCTACACTGGTGATTCAACCACTTGGCTACACTGGTGCTCCAACCACTTGGCTACACTGGTGATTCAATCACTTGGCTACACTGGTGCTCCAACCACTTGGCTACACTGGTGCTCCAACCACTTGACTACACTGGTGTAGCAACCATTTGAGAACGTAATATATCCAACCACGTAGCTACACCAAAACTGCAACCACTTGACAGCGAGAAACCTCGAACCATTTGACAACACTCTACTGTAATTAACTGTTAACACCAATGATCTAACCACTTGACCACGTAAGATCTCCAACAACATGGCTACACTAGCGCTGTAACCATTTGCCAGCACCAGCGCTCGAGCCACTTAACTAGAGAATCATCGCTGTAACTGCTTAATAGTGTTTTTTTTTTTTTTTTTCGATCCAGAAGCACTTGAGCTTTTCAGGCTCTTCTGCTCGGTGCCATGGACATCGTAACCCTTCGGTTCGGTGCCACGAACACCATAAATCTGGGGAATCTGTGACTTTTTCTGCCATCCCGCGGAATTGAACCCGCACACACAGAGGATAGTCACCGTAGTCCAACGCGCTACGAACACGCTGGGCAGACGGGCGCTTAATAGTGTATGTGGTATGTGATATGTTGTATGTGATATGTGGTATGTGCTATGTGGTATGTAGTGACTACGTTAGGGCTACTTCCTTCACTATAAAAGGTCAGTTTCAATATCTCAAAGAAAACCTTAGTCACCCCTCCCTCCATTTCCCGTTCCATCTCAATGTTGTAGCTCCAACGTCCGTGTCCTGCAAACGGACTTGTGATGGGCATGCTGGTCTTGCCTGCTCCTCATATGATAACAGCACCACATTCTCCTCCTCACCTTAAGTTCGTATCGTTAACCTTTGAAAAGTCTTTTAGTCTCAGTCTGTTGTGGTATGTGTAGAGTCTAAATATGACAAAATGATCTTCTCTGTTGATCATGTGATCTACATTGTCTGTGACTTCCAGGTTTTGTTTCACACTTCATTGTGTACTTTCCTTTAGAGAAGGGCTGGGGGTATCTGTGGCTAGGTGGTTAAATCACTGCCTTGCATTTCAAAGGTCGTGGGTTCGAATCCGGACAGCACCGTTCTGTTTGTGATTAGACTTTTATCCAGAGATCCCTATGATTATTGTCTGAGCTAGAAGAGCCCGCGCTTTGTGTAATACTCTCTGCAGGTGGTGTGTCATTCCTGCAGAGAGGGACCGAGGTATATGAGGTTAAACCCCTGTGCAATGAAGTCAGTCGTTCGTATTTAGACAATTTCTTCCTGTACCTTTCTGTGACTGTGATGTTTTGTTTCCCCATTTCTTCCTGTACTTATCCACTTTCTTTATCTGTTGGAAACTGTCACATTCAATACATATTCAAACATAAACTTGCTTATTTGCTCATATCTTTCTTCCACTTCTTAGAAGGTTCCATATGGACCACTTGTCAAACCACTCTTTGTGATGTGTATGTGATCTGAGCCTCAGAGCGATTGTACATTGTGACAGTTATGCGCCTACAAGTAGGGCAGCAAATCTGATTTCTGCGACGCTTTTTATTTTCTAGGGTAGCGTCCTTAGACCCCTATCTCAGTCGCCTCTTACGACATGCCTTGTTGGTCGCAGTGTTACTATTATTTATCCTTCTTGCGAAATCCGTCATCACATGGGCGCCTTATTTGCTCTAAATCGCCATGTCCTGCACATATTCACATATTCCCCCTGCCATCTCTGCTCAAGCATCAGGTCTCTTACAGAGACATACATAAACTCGCCAGATCTGCCTGACATCAATTTTATATTGGATTCTCTATAGCAGTGTTTCCCAACCTTTCTTGTGTCATGCCCCACCAAAGCCTTTCATGCCCCACCAAAGCCTTTCATGCCCCACCAAAGCCTTTCATGCCCCACCAAAGCCTTTCATTCGTATGCCCCCTTTCCTATGTAACATATACAAAAAATTGTATTTTCCAAAAATTGAATTGTTCACTGAAGAAACTTAAATGATAGGTTTTAGGAAGAAATCGCTAGGAAATTGTTTAGGAAAAACAGTAAGTAAATTTTTTCATAACATATAATGGAGAACTGAAATTCAAGTACGATATCATTTTAATGATATATTTTCTATATTATTTTAATTATTAGTAATTATTTATTACTTACACTTAGTGAGATCCTTGCGCTTGATAGAAGCTGCAAAGAGATTTTATGTTAGGTTCCAATTTAGTTAGCTTCAGTCTCAAGTCTCCCATTGTGTTATATTCAACCAATTTCTTTTTTTAGCAGCAAATCATTTATGGCACTAAATCCACATTCAGTTAAATATGAAGATAGAAATGGTAATAAGTTTTCTTGCACATTTGGTTGAATTTGTATATTTGATTTATGTTTCCTCACAAAGCCATGCCATAGCTAATTTTATATTAAATGAAATTTTAACTGACTCATCATTTTGCATATCTGCGAGTTCTTCTTGATACTGCATATTTGAAATAGACAAATCCACTAATATTGACTGCAATCAATTTGTTTCAAATCAGAAAAACTTTATTTTAAATCAGCCGATAGAATTTTCAGATGATTGACAATAACAAGTATCAGTATAGCGGTATCAGTCACTTCACATTTCTGGAGCCAATGAAACTTTTCAAAATGTTTGTTGCAAATATATTTCTGACATAATTCAATAAAGGTAATAAAACCAAATATCTTAGCTTTTCCATCAACAAGAGTTTTATTTTTCCTTGAAGGTGGTTTATTTAATATATTTTGTTTTTCATTCAAAGATATCGGCTTAACTCACAAATGCTTTACTATCGACCGTTAACAGATATTTTATTTCAGGTTTGTCGCTTAAAAATCACTTAAAGAGTATCAAATCGCTTAAAGAGTATCAAATAGTTCCATAAATATTGTCAAGCAGTTCCCTTTCAAGAGCCATCTTACTTCAGTGTGTGAAGTAAAAGTCTCACATGATCTGTATTTTGTTCTTCACAAAATAGCATGAAGAGACGCTCACATTTGGCATTAGATTTAATAGCATTGATACACTTTATAACTGAATTTAGTACTTCGTTTAGAACAGGTGAAATATTTTTAGCTACCAAATTTTCCATGTTAATAACACAATGCACAAAAGCATTTCTGGATTCTCATCTTTCAGCAATTTTAAGCAGCCATTTTTCTTGCCTATCATATTATTAGTACCATCTGCTGCACAAGATATTATATTTTTCATTGGTATATTATGACATATAAGTAATTTTTTAGCTTATTATATACACCTTTGGAGGTAGGGGTGCTTTCTAATGATTTACAGAACAATATTTCTTCAACAAAATCCCCATTATCAATATATCTTGCGTAAGTTATCAATACTACTTATCAACACTGTCTCTCAAATTTGATTCATCAATTTGCACTGATAATTTTCTTGTTTTCAGCTTTTCAACAGGTTGTATTTCAATATCTTCACTGATTTCGTCTATTCTATTGCTAACAGTATTGTTAATGAGTGGCATAGCTTCATCTCTTGGTCATCTTTTTCCAAAACCGTTTTAAGAAATGATGATATTGATGGTTTGATTAAATTCTCTCCTATAGTATGTTTTTTTCCACATTTAGCAATGAGTAAGGAAATTTGATAACTAGCCACAAGAGTACGATTGTCAGTTGCAGTATGAGCAGTAAACAGGGACTTTAATGTTGCTCTTTTTCAAAATTTGTCTTTAAAGTTTGAAAGTAATTCAAATCTGAATTAATATGAGCACTATGTTTCGACTTCAAATTCTCTTCAAGACGACCTCGTCACATTGATTCGTTGGTCAAGCATTGTTGGTGTAAAAGACATTAATGTGGAATACATTAATATAGTAATATTTGACATCAGGTGATATATGTTTGAGCAAATTCGATTATTATAGCATGACTATTTGAAGAAAACAAAACAAAATCATTAACAATATTTATATCCACATTTATGTGGTCAAATCTGCTCTTCTGAAAAAGTATGCGGTGTTCTCTTCTTCTTCTTCTTCTTCTTCGATCGTTCTTCACGGCAAATTTGATCATTCTTATTGTGATGTATAATTGGTCCACTGGCAAGAACGGAGTGATCTACGTCGGGACGATTGTACGCCCATGGTGACTAGGCCCGCCCGTCCGGTTTCAGCCAGCTTTTGATTTACTAGGTGAACTTTCCTAGGTACGATCCTTTCGGATCTACGTCTTTTCGATCAACTTTGCCGTATATTTGGGCTTTGTGATCTACGCCAGGACAGTGAGTTACGCTGCTTTACCCGTTCTGACTGAGAAATATTTCTCGGGGCTTGTCAGCTTGTCCTCGGACGGCGTCTTACTCGTATAAAACACTGTGTAAAGTATCGGCCTTCGCCAATGTTCAGGACCCGGACTTCCTGTCTGATCCGTACATTGTTGGCCTTGCTTTACCGTACATTTTGAGTTTGGTCCGGAGCAGGAACATTCTCAGCCTTTTCTAGACGCGAGTTGGTACGTGGCAATTTGCAATTAACCTCGAAAGGCACCGGCATGGGACCTAGTACTAACAATGTAGAGGGTCGTTTCAGTCGGCGCTATCAACGCAACTGAGGATTTTGCGCCCGCCACCATCACCCGCTCCAGTTACTCCGGGGATGTTAGTTACGACTGCAGTCGAACCTTGCCCGGTTGCCCCAAGGCTGGCAGTTCCTTTAGGTATCTCCAACCTCAGTTCTTCCGGGGATGTTAATTTTTAATCGCACAGTACCTTGCACGGTTTTCCCAGGGCTGGTAGTTTCGTTATGCACTAAAACGCAACTTGTTCTTTTGCGCTCGGCAAACCTTGCCCAGTACCTGTATCTGCACTAGGCCACCGATGCGGGGTCAGCTGCAATCTTCCCTCGTACCGATACGAGGGTAGACTTTTATTTGTTACTGGCTGGTTCGCCCGTCCGGTTATTTTCAAAACGGGGAGGCACAGTTTGCAGACGCACAACCCAGATGTGTTTTCTTCTAATTAGCTCTGATAAATTCTAAATTCCAATAGTTATATCTTCTATGTGAAGCTCTTCGGTTCTCTTCTGCTTTTCTCGTATATCTGGCCTAACAGTCCTGTACTTTAGCTGTTCTGTGTCTAGTTCTCTATTTTTATTCTAGCTACCTCATAGCTGTTCTGTATTTGGCTGTTCTGTATCTGCACTATTATTCCCTCTTCTTAAAGTCAATCGTGTATATATATATGGCTGAATATTCTATTACTTTACTATTCCAAAAATTTGTTCTCAGAACTGCGATTTCCCACATCTGTTACTCTCTTGGAAGAGACTCATTTTACTTTGACTATCGATATTCTTCTGTCATTGTCTAAAAATGTATGTTCCAACCATGCCTTCTCAATCTGTCGATAAACATGAAAAAAAGATCTCATGACATTCTACTGTAATCCATATATAAATGCTCCTTCGTTAACTATACAACTACAAAATGGTACTCTAAGGACATCTGTATAATCCAGCTGCACAGTGAGTATCTATTACTCTGGTAATCAGACTAATGGCCCATAACTTGTATTTGAGTCAAACCACCTTGATGTTTCTTAGTTTCTTTTCCCATCGTACCTAACATTCCAAGCCAAATCAAACTTCAGACCTGCTTTCTATGGCGGAAATATGATATACGTGGCTCTGTCCAATACTATTACATAATCAAGATTGCACTATATAAACTCATTTTGGACTACATGACAAGGTTGGCAAATGACGGACACATTACAGTTTTTTTTTTTTTTTTTTTTTTAATGACTCGATTGTAACACAATAACACATGCTTTTCCTCTTTCAAAGCTTTGTTAAAAGGAGGTAAAATGTACCTAGATATATCTGGGTTGTGCGTCTGCAAACTGTGCCTTCCCGTTTTGAAAATAACCGGACGGGCGAGCCAGTCAGCGAACGCGGTTCCCAGTGTCGATAACCAATTGCGTGCATAGTCTCTAACGGCTGCGCGTGCCTCCTCGCTTTTCACGCGAACGAGGCTCCCAGCGAATAAGGGACAAGGTAGCGTCTGCTATTAAGACTAGCTCTGCTCGCGCGCGGTCTTATTGGTGGTGTGTGTGTCCGTATATCGGAGTTTCTCGGTCGCGGTGTGATGCAGTCAGTCTAAAATTTTAAACGCTCGACGGTGGTCTCGTTAAAGGCCCGGCTCTCGCAACGAGCTTGTGGGTCCGCAGGTAGTAACATGGTGTCGTTTTTTGCTTGGCGAGGCGCAAGTCTTGCCGGCAAAACTGTGGGAAGCGAGCGCTCGGTCGTTTCGCTTCAATTTCGCATTTTCGCCGGGGACGTCGGGATCCGCTCTGCACAGAGCGCTGTCTCCCTACCCGAGCATTGTCGGTCCGGTCTCGTCCATGACAGCTATCTGGTTGATCCTGCCAGTAGTCATATGCTTGTCTCAAGATTAAGCCATGCATGTCTAAGTTCACACTGTCTCACGGTGAAACCGCGAATGGCTCATTAAATCAGTCGAGGTTCAATGGATGACACGATCCGGGGTCAAAAGGCTCATGAGGTCATGGTGGTAACATGAGCCAGGGTTAGCGAGAGGGCGCGCTAACCAAGACCCTGCCCCTAACCTCCACGCGGTGACCCTTGAAACAGACTCTGGTTCTGGTCTGGCTAAGAGGGGCAGGGATCGGGGAGAGGAAACTACTGGTAGTGGTAGCAGTGCAATTACGGAAATACGATAAAGATACATACAAATAAAATGCACAATTCTTCTGACCGATGTCCAACAAGATATTGCCCAAGTCCCTGAACGCAAAGAAACAGCAACGAAACGACTCAGACATGGATGAGAGGTGCATCCAGTGACCAAACGTATGCCCACGTAGGGCGAAGCTCGAAGCCCTGAGGAGGGGCAAACATTGCCAGCCCGTCGGCAAAAATAAATAAGAAAGGGCCGTAACGAATGAAAGTCTACCCTCGTGTTGGTGCGAGAGAAGATTGCAGCTGACCCCGCATTGGTAGCCTGGTGCAGATACATGTACTGGGCAAGGTTTGCCGAGCGCAAAATAACAAGTTGCGTTTAGTGCATAACGAAACTACCGCCCTGGGAAAACCGTGCAAGGTACTGTGCGATTAAAATTAACATCCCCGGAAGAACTGAGGTTGGTGATGCCTAACGGAACTGCCAGCCTTGGGGCAACTGGGCAAGGTTCGATTGCAGTCGTAACTAACATCCCCGGAATAACTGGGGCGGGTGATGGCGGCGAGCGCAAAATCCTCAGTTACGCTTATAGTGCCCACTGAAACGACCTCTACATTGCTTGTACTCGGCCCCATGCCAGTGCTTTCGAGGTAAATTGCAAATTGCCACGCACTGATACGCGTCTAGAAAAGGCTGAGAATGTTCCTTCCCCGGATCAAACTCAAAATGTACGGTAAAGCAAGGCCGACAATGTACGGATCAAACAGGAAGCCCGGGTCCTGAACATTGGCGAAGGCCGATACTTTACACGGTGTTTTATACGAGTAAGACGCCGTCCGAGGACAAGCTGACAAGCCCGAGAAATATTTCTCAGTCAGAACGGGTAAAGCAGCGTAACTCACTGTCTTGGCGTAGATCACAAAGCCCAAATATACGGCAAAGTTGATCGAAAGGCGTAGATCCGAAAGGATCGTACCTAGGAAAGCTCACCCTAGTAAATCAAAAGCTGGCTGAAAACGGACGGGCGGGCCTAGTCACCATGGGCGCACAATCGTCCCGACGTAGATCACTCCGTTCTTGCCAGTGGACCAATTATACATCACAATAAGAATGATCAAATTGGCCGTGAAGAATGTTAGCAGAAGAAGAAGAAGAAGTACCTAGATATATGTACTTTCCATTCATTGAAGATTTTTTAAATTTCAGTAAAGTGATTGCGAAGCAACATTCGTTTTTTTCAACAGACATCCAAAAGTCAGTATATCGGTTTTGCAATATCATGAACATTAGTTAAACTCCGAACGAGTCCATTGCCCCTAAACGATGAAATGCCCCCAGTGGAGCGTACGCCCCACGTTGGGAAACAGGGCTCTATAGGAATCTTCTTCTTCTTCTTTGCGTTTGTTCTTTACGACCAATTTTAATCACTCTTGTGATATGTTTGATCTTTGTCAAGAACGTGTATACGTTGCACATTGGTTTGTAGTCCCTAAACTCATAGACTTCTACATGTTTAGGACATGTGCCTCCGATTTCAGCCAAACCTTCTTTGTCCAAACCTCTTACGACATTCGTGGCAGGAACAGTGGTTCTATTATTTACATCCCAAATTTGGGACCTGGTAACCACTCGGACGTACATTACATATGACCCGCAATCAATTTCTCAATATGACTCTATCCTGGACAACTCATTCAACCTCCTCCAAGGAATCGAATGCTATATTTCTGGCCTCTTTCAATAAAGTTAGTTTCAAGGTTTCCGTAGGGTTTCCCTTCTTTCTGTAACCATTTGTCTCCTCCTTCAATGCCTGCTTTGTTTTTTTCTTTGATTATTTCTCATCAGAGTATGTCCAACATATCTCTATCTTCTCTTTCTTACAGCAGTTGTTAGAAGCGGTCGACCAGACATTTCTCTGATTTAATCCTTTTTCATGCTCATTATTTTTTTACCGACATCTATTTTTAAATGCATTCAATTTGCTTTCTATATCTTTAGTTATTTTCCAACTCTCGCTAGCATATGTTAGGATTGATACAACATTTGAATTGAAAATTCGTAATTTAGACTTAAAACTATATAACTTGCAGTTCCGAATTTTATTTAGACTTTTTTCTTGCAGAACTCCAACTGACATGCAGCTTCATAGAGGCAACATATCTCATGGTTTGCACGAACATACAAAACCGAACACAAAGAAGAAGATTTTGACTTTTAAAAGCTGATGTTGCTTTGATAATTCGTCACATAAACCTCATTTTTGTAAACACATCCTCATTTCACCAGTTGATCTGAGTGTACGTAAACAATTTTGGAAATTCGTAGATTTGTCCACAATTTTACAAACCAATACAAAATAAACAAATTTTGGACTGACAAATGTGAGCACATAGATGATTCAAAGACACCCGAGTGGTTACCGGGGCCCAAATTTGGGGGTGTAAAGAATAGAACCACTTTTACCTGCCATGCATGTCGTAAGAGGCGACTAAGGAGGTTTGGCTGAAATCGGATGCACATGTCCTAAACGTGTAGAAGTTTATGCATTTAGGGGCCTACCAAACCAATGTGCAACGTATACACGTTCTTGGCAAAGATCAAACATGTCACAGAGAGTGATTAAAATTGGTCGTAAAGAACGAACGCAAAGAAGAAGAAGAAGATGATTCAAAGAATTACACTTATATTTGTTCCGGAGCACATGGGTGTCGTTGGTAATGAGAGATCAGACATGCTGGCTAGATCTACCACCATATCAGGGGATCAGACAATGGATAGAGCTGACATTATGAACGCCCTCATATAATGTGATCGTAAAGAAGATTTTCATTTAAACTAATCCACGTCAACTACTAGATTGCAAGAGCTGGGATTTAAGATTTGAGTAGCAAGAAAGAACAGCACAACAGGTATATGAGTAGGCTCATCAATCAAAATCGATCTGGTACGGTCAGTTGATGGACGTTTCTGTAGATATTGCAAAGGAGATCGGATCACCTATGGACATGTCCGGAGTGCAAAGAAGATACTGAAACTGAAAAAAGGGCTGTGATCAGTACTGCAATCTTGAGAAAATTTGCATAAACATATTAAAATCAAGTACCATTGCAAAAAAATGGTGTGACTATATTGAAAACTGTAGTATTGAAATGTATCTCTGAAATCGTGAAGATAGCACAGTTTTTCTTTGCTATTCCAGCACATAATGCTTCTGTAGAAAGACTATTTTCTTTAATCTATGCCAATGGACCAACATCAGCATAAGAAAGAAAGTTGGCACAGAACCTTGCTTGAATTACATGAGAAACAAAGAATGAAGTGGTTTGGCCACTTAATAACAATGCATCCAAACTCCACAGTATACAGTCTTCTACAACAGAACATCGGGAAAGAAGGCAAGAGGAAGACCACGGAAAAGATGGTCAGATGGCGTAGCAGAATCCTGTGAAAGAGCAAGGATAACAATCACACAAGCCACCAGAACAGCGCAAGACAAAAGCAGAAAACCACGACACTGGGCAACAACCCGGTAGCAGTGTGACGACAAAAGAAGAAGAATAAGAATGGACTAACGAGAGAAATCGTCTTAGTGTGCATTCTGTCAAGTCAATTTCATTTGTCATAATTTAATTTTATGTGAACATTTCACATACAGGCAATTTTGTGAACATTTCACATGCAGGCAATTTTGTGGACATTTGATGCACAAGAAAGACATTCTAAAATAGATCATGTCACCAGAAAAATATACATGGAACACATTTTAAATGTAATGTAATATTAGGAGAAGCGTATACATGGAACACAACAATTTAAATGTAATGTAATATTAGGAGAAGCCTTCTCCTTTCGGAACATCAAAATATAGCAACCCTATTCCGGGGTGAAATCTGCATTACTTGCCATAGGTTTCTTCATTGTATTTATCTGTCCATAGCTTATCCGCAGTCCAACTTTTGATGCTATGAATACCAAGTTGTTTGGTTTTTATGTTGTTGCATACCTTGGTTGCTTTGTGTAACAAAAAATAGCATTTGCAAAATCCAAATCTTCCAGTTGACTATTTTTTACCCAATCAATGTCAGTTTCGCCCGTGCAATATTTTCTCTACCCCAGCTAATGGCCACTCAAAACAATATCGGAAATAAAATACATAAACAAATCGATTTGATCATCGTCAGTAGGCCTGCGTTCTGCACACTGTGAACCACCATAGAGGCTTTTGATAATGTTTATTAATGTAGCTGGTATTCCATAGCATCACAAAATATTCCACAGGGAAAATCTGTGTAGACTATCAAAGGTTTTTTATTTAAATCGATGAAATATAATATATGTATTTGCTTCTTCTAAATATGTTCCTTCAAGATTCGTCTTAGTGTAATTATTTTATTTGGTCTAAGCAGCTTCTACCAGGTCTAAAACCAGCTTGTTCGACGCATCTCACGGTTGTATTCACTGCTCCTTTGATTCTATTAAGAATGATTTTGCAGAAAGTCTTGGTCATTACTGATAATAGGGAGATCCCTCTTCAATTGTTACAATCTTTGAGATCATCTTCTGGTGGGATCTTAACAACTATTCCTTTCTTTCATTGTTCTGGAACTATTTCTTCTTCCCCTATTTTACTAACTAGTTCTTGTACCTGACTAATTCATCTACTCGTACATATACTACTCGTACAAGTGATTCTTGAGCTTGTTCTAACTCGTCCGCAGTTTCTCCTTCAGTACAACTGACTCTATTTTGGTACACAACACTTACTAGTCATCATTATTTTGTTGTTATGTTTATAAAAGAAGTCCGTTTGTTTACTAAATACATTTGAATACTCCCCTCACCCGCCATCTTGAAAAATCGTGCGAAGTGGCCATTATTTACGAAGGCCGTGCCTTCAGCGATCTTTGGTGTGTTGCGCTTAATTCACAGTAGATCACGAACTGGTCAGTCAGTTTGAATTCTGTCAGGTTTCCCCTAAAGCTTAGTTTACAGGTCGTCTAAGTGTGGCCACATGTTGTTGTTTCTCAGCTCCTCCAGGAGACGACAGTCTTGTAATATAAGCTCCGCAAGTTTGAACACTGAGATATGCTGCTTTCGTGGAGAGAGTTTATTGGGTTATTGTCAGGGTGACTTTCATCACTTCACTGGCTTATTAATAGCTGTCTTGATTTGTTTCATGAATACTACTCGTACATATGAATAGCATCAAGTTTGAAGTTCTTTTTCAAACCCTCCATATCGACCAGTTGTTAAACCTTCCTTCCTTCCTTTCTTTCGCTTGAAATATTGTCTATATATTCAACGTTGTCTCTTGTATAAACTTCACGGTCTTTAGACAATACCAAGACCACACTACATAAACGCGGATATCTCTCTCGATCGTTCTATTTCGGCTATTTTTATCATTCTTATTGTGCTATATAAACAACCTTTGTCAAGAACGTTTGTTTTAAATCACAATCTTCAGTACCATTTGGAGCTCTAGTGCTTGTCCTTCGACGACGTGTCAGATTTCAACCAGCGTTGACTGGGTTCACTCTCCGTCAGCCTTTTACTGTCCCCAGCCAACCTGCAAGGTAGCAGGTTGCTATTTTATTTTAAGGTAGTGACCCTTAGACCACCTACCCTCCAGGGCTGTTGAACGTCATCTGCCCAGGCAAAAAATACGGATATAACACAACAAGGGCGACTCATCTGGCCCTAGAACGCAAATTAAAGCTCTCACCCCTACACTTAACGGCAATAGTGGACAGCCAACTACATCTTCCACCTGGGAATAGACAATAGTAACATAGATTTGGCTTTTGTGGGTACAACAATGTTATATTCTTTCTTTTCTTCTTTTGTCGTCACACCGCTACCGGGTTGTTGCCCAGTGTCGTCACACCGCTACCGGGTTGTTGCCCAGTGTCGTCACACTGCTATCGGGTTGTTGCCCAGTGTCGTGGTTTTCTGTTTTTGTCTTGTGCTGTTCTGGTGGCTTGTGTGATTGTTATTTTTGCTTTTTCACAGGATTCTGCTACGCCATCTAACCATCTTTTTTTCCGTGGTCTTCCTCTTGCCTTCTTTCACGATGTTCTCATGTTGTAGAAGACTGTATACTGTGGAGTTTGGATGCATTCTTATTAAGTGGCCAAACCACTTCATTCTTTGTTTCTCAATGTAATTCAAGCAAGGTTCTGTGCCAACTTTCTTTCTTATGCTGATGTTGGTGATTCTGTCTTTTCTTGTGTTGTTGGTAACTTTTGCAGGCAACGCATTTCACATGTAGTTATTTTTTGTGACTGCGCTTTGGATATGGTTAGCAGTACGGAAGCTGCTGAAAAGCACTATGATACCACAAGGAAGTTTTTAATGGCGGCTTTTTCGATACACTTAACAACATGTCTAGACAAATAGCTGGGAAACAGTCGATGTATTTCTGAACATTTCCAGTTCAGAGGTCAGACCTGAGTATAGATAACAGCCCGGCCTGTCACTTTTTCAATGTGACCCCAAGTCGAAGGAATGACCAATGAAAACGTAACAACTTACTGTCGAAGTAACAATTAGTATCACAGAAGTAAACTAATACTAAAAAGTATGGTGCACCGTTTGTGCTTTTTAGTCTAAGAATCTTGAGAATTTTTCCTGATTAGAATCAACTACTTGTACTCATGGTGGCTTCATATGTGTGCTCAATCCGGTTCAACTTGCCGAAAGTGTCAGCGATTGAAAACATCCACACTAGCACAAGTTGCGATTAGTGTCAGAGATTGAAAACATCCACACTAGCACAAGTTGCGATTAGGGTGAAATTCCCGAAATTAAAAAAATATCAATTCTTGTTTTTCAGCAGAATATAGATGGCTGACCGCACTGGAATTTGAACTTGAGTTTGTTTAGTATTTGACGTCAGTACTAGAATCTAAACTTGAGTATGATTAGTGTTTGACGTCAGCACTAGAATCTGAACTTAAGTATAATTAGTGTTTGACGTCAGCACTAGAATCTGAACTTGAGTATGATTAGTGTTTGACGTCAGCACTAGAATCTGAACTTGGGTATGTTTAGTGTTTGACGTCAGCACTAGAATCTGAATTTGAGTATGATTAGTGTTTGACGTCAGCAATAGAATCTGAATTTGAGTATGTTTAGTGTTTGACGTCAGCACTAGAATCTGAACTTGAGTATGATTAGTGTTTGACGTCAGTACTAGAATCTGAACTTGAGTATGATTAGTGTTTGACGTCAGTACTAGGATCTGAATTTGAGTATGTTTAGTGTTTGACGTCAGTACTAGAATCTGAACTTGAGTATGTTTAGTGTTTGACGTCAGCACTAGAATCTGAACTTGAGTATGATTAGTGTTTGACGTCAGTACTAGAATCTGAACTTGAGTATGATTAGTGTTTGACGTCAGTACTAGAATCTGAACTTGAGTATGTTTAGTGTTTGACGTCAGCACTAGAATCTGAACTTGAGTATGTTTAGTGTTTGACGTCAGCACTAGAATCTGAACTTGAGTATGTTTAGTGTTTGACATCAGTACTAGAATCTGAACTTGAGTATGTTTAGTGTTTGACGTCAGCAATAGAATCTGAATTTGAGTATGTTTAGTGTTTGACGTCAGCAATAGAATCTGAATTTGAGTATGATTAGTGTTTGACGTCAGCAATAGAATCTGAATTTGAGTATGTTTAGTGTTTGACGTCAGCACTAGAATCTGAACTTGAGTATGTTTAGTGTTTGACGTCAGCACTAGAATCTGAACTTGAGTATGTTTAGTGTTTGACGTCAGCACTAGAATCTGAACTTGAGTATGTTTAGTGTTTGACGTCAGTACTAGAATCTGAACTTGAGTATGATTAGTGTTTGACGTCAGTACTAGAATCTAAACTAGAGTATGTTTAGTGTTTGACGTCAGTACTAGAATCTGAACTTGAGTATGTTTAGTGTTTGACGTCAGCACTAGAATCTGAACTTGAGTATGATTAGTGTTTGACGTCAGTACTAGAATCTGAACTTGAGTATGTTTAGTGTTTGACGTCAGTACTAGAATCTGAACTTGAGTATGTTTAGTGTTTGACGTCAGCACTAGAATCTGAACTTGAGTATGTTTAGTGTTTGACATCAGTACTAGAATCTGAACTTGAGTATGTTTAGTGTTTGACGTCAGTACTAGAATCTGAACTTGAGTATGTTTAGTGTTTGACGTCAGTACTAGAATCTAAACTTGAGTATGTTTAGTGTTTGACGTCAGCACTAGAATCTAAACTTGAGTATGTTTAGTGTGTGACGTCAGCACTAGAATCTGAACTTGAGTATGATTAGTGTTTGACGTCAGTACTAGAATCTAAACTTGAGTATGTTTAGTGTTTGACGTCAGTACTAGAATCTAAACTTGAGTATGTTTAGTGTTTGACATCAGTACTAGAATCTGAACTTGAGTATGTTTAGTGTTTGACGTCAGTACTAGAATCTGAACTTGAGTATGTTTAGTGTTTGACGTCAGTACTAGAATCTGAACTTGAGTATGTTTAGTGTTTGACGTCAGTACTAGAATCTGAACTTGAGTATGTTTAGTGTTTGACGTCAGTACTAGAATCTGAACTTGAGTATGTTTAGTGTTTGACGTCAGCACTAGAATCTGAACTTGAGTATGTTTAGTGTTTGACATCAGTACTAGAATCTGAACTTGAGTATGTTTAGTGTTTGACGTCAGTACTAGAATCTGAACTTGAGTATGTTTAGTGTTTGACGTCAGTACTAGAATCTAAACTTGAGTATGTTTAGTGTTTGACGTCAGTACTAGAATCTGAACTTGAGTATGTTTAGTGTTTGACGTCAGTACTAGAATCTGAACTTGAGTATGTTTAGTGTTTGACGTCAGTACTAGAATCTAAACTTGAGTATGTTTAGTGTTTGACGTCAGTACTAGAATCTAAACTTGAGTATGTTTAGTGTTTGACGTTAGTACTAGAATCTAAACTTGAGTATGTTTAGTGTTTGACGTCAGCACTAGAATCTAAACTTGAGTATGTTTAGTGTTTGACGTCAGTACTAGAATCTAAACTTGAGTATGTTTAGTGTTTGACGTCAGCACTAGAATCTAAACTTGAGTATGTTTAGTGTTTGACGTCAGTACTAGAATCTAAACTTGAGTATGTTTAGTGTTTGACGTTAGTACTAGAATCTAAACTTGAGTATGTTTAGTGTTTGACGTCAGTACTAGAATCTAAACTTGAGTATGTTTAGTGTTTGACGTCAGTACTAGAATCTAAACTTGAGTATGTTTAGTGTTTGACGTCAGCACTAGAATCTAAACTTGAGTATGTTTAGTGTTTGACGTCAGTACTAGAATCTAAACTTGAGTATGTTTAGTGTTTGACGTTAGCACTAGAATCTAAACTTGAGTATGTTTAGTGTTTGACGTCAGTACTAGAATCTAAACTTGAGTATGTTTAGTGTTTGACGTCAGTACTAGAATCTAAACTTGAGTATGTTTAGTGTTTGACGTCAGCACTAGAATCTAAACTTGAGTATGTTTAGTGTTTGACTTTCAGTACTAGAATCTAAACTTGAGTATGTTTAGTGTTTGACGTCAGCACTAGAATCTAAACTTGAGTATGTTTAGTGTTTGACGTCAGTACTAGAATCTAAACTTGAGTATGTTTAGTGTTTGACGTTAGTACTAGAATCTAAACTTGAGTATGTTTAGTGTTTGACGTCAGCACTAGAATCTAAACTTGAGTATGTTTAGTGTTTGACGTCAGTACTAGAATCTAAACTTGAGTATGTTTAGTGTTTGACGTCAGACTAGAATCTAACTTGAGTATGTTTAGTGTTTGACGTCAGTACTAGAATCTAAACTTGAGTATGTTTAGTGTTTGACGTTAGTACTAGAATCTAAACTTGAGTATGTTTAGTGTTTGACGTCAGTACTAGAATCTAAACTTGAGTATGTTTAGTGTTTGACGTCAGTACTAGAATCTAAACTTGAGTATGTTTAGTGTTTGACGTCAGTACTAGAATCTAAACTTGAGTATGTTTAGTGTTTGACGTCAGTACTAGAATCTAAACTTGAGTATGTTTAGTGTTTGACGTCAGTACTAGAATCTAAACTTGAGTATGTTTAGTGTTTGACGTCAGTACTAGAATCTAAACTTGAGTATGTTTAGTGTTTGACGTCAGTACTAGAATCTAAACTTGAGTATGTTTAGTGTTTGACGTCAGTACTAGAATCTAAACTTGAGTATGTTTAGTGTTTGACGTCAGTACTAGAATCTAAACTTGAGTATGTTTAGTGTTTGACGTCAGCACTAGAATCTAAACTTGAGTTTTGTTTAGTGTTTGACGTCAGCACTAGAATCTGAACTTGAGTATGTTTAGTGTTTGACGTCAGTACTAGAATCTAAACTTGAGTATGTTTAGTGTTTGACGTCAGTACTAGAATCTAAACTTGAGTATGTTTAGTGTTTGACGTCAGTACTAGAATCTAAACTTGAGTATGTTTAGTGTTTGACGTCAGTACTAGAATCTGAACTTGAGTATGTTTAGTGTTTGACGTCAGTACTAGAATCTGAACTTGAGTATGTTTAGTGTTTGACGTCAGCACTAGAATCTGAACTTGAGTATGTTTAGTGTTTGACGTCAGTACTAGAATCTGAACTTGAGTATGTTTAGTGTTTGACGTCAGTACTAGAATCTGAACTTGAGTATGTTTAGTGTTTGACGTCAGTACTAGAATCTGAACTTGAGTATGTTTAGTGTTTGACGTCAGTACTAGAATCTAAACTTGAGTATGTTTAGTGTTTGACGTCAGTACTAGAATCTAAACTTGAGTATGTTTAGTGTTTGACGTCAGTACTAGAATCTGAACTTGAGTATGTTTAGTGTTTGACGTCAGTACTAGAATCTGAACTTGAGTATGTTTAGTGTTTGACGTCAGTACTAGAATCTGAACTTGAGTATGTTTAGTGTTTGACGTCAGTACTAGAATCTGAACTTGAGTATGTTTAGTGTTTGACGTCAGTACTAGAATCTGAACTTGAGTATGTTTAGTGTTTGACGTCAGTACTAGAATCTGAACTTGAGTATGTTTAGTGTTTGACGTCAGCACTAGAATCTGAACTTGAGTATGTTTAGTGTTTGACGTCAGTACTAGAATCTGAACTTGAGTATGTTTAGTGTTTGACGTCAGTACTAGAATCTGAATTTGAGTATGATTAGTGTTTGACGTCAGTACTAGAATCTAAACTTGAGTATGTTTAGTGTTTGACGTCAGTACTAGAATCTGAATTTGAGTATGATTAGTGTTTGACGTCAGTACTAGAATCTAAACTTGAGTATGTTTAGTGTTTGACGTCAGTACTAGAATCTGAACTTGAGTATGTTTAGTGTTTGACGTCAGTACTAGAATCTGAACTTGAGTATGATTAGTGTTTGACGTCAGTACTAGAATCTGAACTTGAGTATGTTTAGTGTTTGACGTCAGTACTAGAATCTAAACTTGAGTATGTTTAGTGTTTGACGTCAGTACTAGAATCTAAACTTGAGTATGATTAGTGTTTGACGTCAGTACTAGAATCTGAACTTGAGTATGATTAGTGTTTGACGTCAGTACTAGAATCTAAACTTGAGTATGTTTAGTGTTTGACGTCAGTACTAGAATCTAAACTTGAGTATGTTTAGTGTTTGACGTCAGTACTAGAATCTGAACTTGAGTATGATTAGTGTTTGACGTCAGTACTAGAATCTAAACTTGAGTATGTTTAGTGTTTGACGTCAGTACTAGAATCTGAACTTGAGTATGTTTAGTGTTTGACGTCAGTACTAGAATCTAAACTTGAGTATGTTTAGTGTTTGACGTCAGTACTAGAATCTAAACTTGAGTATGTTTAGTGTTTGACGTCAGTACTAGAATCTAAACTTGAGTATGTTTAGTGTTTGACGTCAGTACTAGAATCTAAACTTGAGTATGTTTAGTGTTTGACGTCAGCACTAGAATCTAAACTTGAGTATGTTTAGTGTTTGACGTCAGTACTAGAATCTGAACTCATGAACGTTTACTGTAACACGTCATCCAGACATTTAATTGTCTGATATGTAGGGTATTTGTGTACGTCCTTTCAAAATTGACGTCATGGATTCTAACTACTTTTTATATTTCACCTTAATATAAATGAAGTGTGATACCCATCTATCATTGAAGTTTACTGTAAGTATTCACATTGAAGATTTTCTGTAGTAGATCAACGTTGAAGATTTTCTGTAAGTGAATCCACGTTGAGATTTTCTGTAGTAGATCCACGCTGATGATTTTCTGTAGTAGATCCACGTTGATGATTTTCTGTAGTGGATTACCATCATTATCTATCTTTTGTCTAGGTTAGAACAGATCACGCACCATCATCATCAAATATCGTTTCCTGAGCAGAACTTTGCCACCCTAATAGTCCATTGGAATTTCTCTCTCTCTTTCTCTCTCTCTCTCTCTCTTTCTTTTCTCTCTCTCCTTAGGCCTCTTAGCCATCATACTCATCAGTTACATCTTGAATCCATGTTCTCCTTGGTCTTCCTCTTCTTCTCTTTGCCGTGATGCCTCCTTCCATAATGGTCTTCTCCAACCCTTCGTGTCTCTCTGTGTATGTCCAGAATACTAGAATACAATCCCATCAACAACAGAATAAATAGTGTAAGACTAATCATACAAAACTGATTCCAATGAGAAGTTACACATCAACGTCACACCAAACAAACCTTTCATAAAGCAGACATCTTAATCTTTGTGTCTGTTCATTTCATTTGTCATGTTCAATTATGATGTTTATATTTGGTGGAGGACGAGATTCACATAGCTCTCGAGATTTAGTCACTTAAAAGTTAAAGACCAGATTTTATTTTCAATGTTGACAGCTGGTAGAAACTACGCCTTGATGACTGTTTCAATTGTTACATTTTCAATGTTTACAGCTGGTAGAAGCTACGCCTTGATGACTGTTTCAATTGTTACATTTTCAATGTTGACAGCTGGTAGAAGCTACGCCTTGATGACTGTTTCAATTGTTACATTTTCAATGTTGACAGCTGGTAGAAGCTACGCCTTGATGACTGTTTCAATTGTTACATTTTCAATGTTGACAGCTGGTAGAAGCTACGCCTTGATGACTGTTTCAATTGTTACATTTTCAATGTTGACAGCTGGTAGAAACTACGCCTTGATGACTGTTTCAATTGTTACATTTTCAATGTTGACAGCTGGTAGAAACTACGCCTTGATGACTGTTTCAATTGTTACATTTTCAATGTTGACAGCTGGTAGAAACTACGCCTTGATGACTGTTTCAATTGTTACATTTTCAATGTTGACAGCTGGTAGAAACTACGCCTTGATGACTGTTTCAATTGTTACATTTTCAATGTTGACAGCTGGTAGAAACTACGCCTTGATGACTGTTTCAATTGTTACATTTTCAATGTTGACAGCTGGTAGAAACTACGCCTTGATGACTGTTTCAATTGTTACATTTTCAATGTTGACAGCTGGTAGAAACTACGCCTTGATGACTGTTTCAATTGTTACATTTTCAATGTTGACAGCTGGTAGAAACTACGCCTTGATGACTGTTTCAATTGTTACATTTTCAATGTTGACAGCTGGTAGAAGCTACGCCTTGATGACTGTTTCAATTGTTACATTTTCAATGTTGACAGCTGGTAGAAACTACGCCTTGATGACTGTTTCAATTGTTACATTTTCAATGTTGACAGCTGGTAGAAACTACGCCTTGATGACTGTTTCAATTGTTACATTTTCATATGTGTTAAGGGCCATTATTCAATTGCTGGTTCCTACTTTCTGAATGTACTTTTCTACTGTTTGATGTCTAAAGTTCCTCAAGTAAAAGCATTCACTTCATTGTGCCAGGTTTTATCACATATGGCTCGATACCTCTCCGCATAAATGGCACACCACTTACAGAGAGTATTGCACAAAGTCCGTAGCTCCAGTAACAATACCAGGGTCACTAGACAAAAAATGAGCTCGTAAATAGAATGATACGGTCTGGATTCGAACCTACGATCTTCGGAACTCATGTTTCATGAGAAATGTACATCATACGACATGTCTAGCATTTTGTTTATCTTTATATAATAGACATACGACATGTCTAGCATTTTGTTTATCTTTATATAATAGACATACGACATGTCTAGCATTTTGTTTATCTTTATATAATAGACATACGACATGTCTAGCATTTGTTTATCTTTATATAATAGACATACGACATGTCTAGCATTTTGTTTATCTTTATATAATAGACATACGACATGTCTAGCATTTTGTTTATCTTTATATAATAGACATACGGCATGTCCAGCATTTTGTTTATCTTTCTATAATAGACATACGGCATGTCCAGCATTTTGTTTATCTTTCTATAATAGACATACATGTCCAGCATTTTGTTTATCTTTCTATAATAGACATACGGCATGTCTAGCATTTTGTTTATCTTTATATAATAGACATACGGCATGTCTAGCATTTTGTTTATCTTTATATAATAGACATACGACATGTCTAGCATTTTGTTTATCTTTATATAATAGACATACGGCATGTCCAGCATTTTGTTTATCTTTCTATAATAGACATACATGTCCAGCATTTTGTTTATCTTTCTATAATAGACATACGGCATGTCTAGCATTTTGTTTATCTTTATATAATAGACATACGGCATGTCTAGCATTTGTTTATCTTTATATAATAGACATACATGTCCAGCATTTTGTTTATCTTTCTATAATAGACATACGGCATGTCTAGCATTTTGTTTATCTTTATATAATAGACATACATGTCCAGCATTTTGTTTATCTTTCTATAATAGACATACGGCATGTCTAGCATTTTGTTTATCTTTATATAATAGACATACATGTCCAGCATTTTGTTTATCTTTCTATAATAGACATACGGCATGTCCAGCATTTGTTTATCTTTATATAATAGACATACATGTCCAGCATTTGTTTATCTTTATATAATAGACATAAGGCATGTCCAGCATTTGTTTATCTTTATATAATAGACATACATGTCCAGCATTTTGTTTATCTTTCTATAATAGACATACGGCATGTCTAGCATTTTGTTTATCTTTATATAATAGACATACATGTCCAGCATTTTGTTTATCTTTCTATAATAGACATACGGCATGTCTAGCATTTTGTTTATCTTTATATAATAGACATACATGTCCAGCATTTTGTTTATCTTTCTATAATAGACATACGGCATGTCTAGCATTTTGTTTATCTTTATATAATAGACATACATGTCTAGCATTTGTTTATCTTTCTATAATAGACATACGGCATGTCTAGCATTTTGTTTATCTTTATATAATAGACATACATGTCCAGCATTTGTTTATCTTTATATAATAGACATACATGTCCAGCATTTGTTTATCTTTATATAATAGACATACATGTCCAGCATTTGTTTATCTTTATATAATAGACATAAGGCATGTCCAGCATTTGTTTATCTTTATATAATGATTTTGTTTAGCCTAGAACATCCCAAGAAAAATATAACGCTAATTCCACTGTTCGTGCGTACTCGCGCTTGTGTACATGTGTACCATAATTTTGGAACAACTTTTCTTGTAGCTGGCATACTCTGTCATCTTTAAATCGGATGAAGGTGGCTAATGCTGCGTACTGTCTTGTAACACAATCTAGATTTGTTATTATTTATTTCATCTCCAGCTGTGTTTGTTGTTCTCTTGCTCGTTATCATAATTTTGGACAGTGGCGGCTCGTCATTAAGGGCCAATGGGGCCAAGCCCCACCAAAAATAAGGTGTATCGTGTATTTATTATTTTATACATTAAAATATAACCTAACTGAAACCATGATATTTCCGAAAATTTCTGTCTGGCCCCACCAATAAAAATGATCACGAGCCGCCACTGATTTTGGATGTGTTATTATTTTTTAAATCTTCACTTGCATTGGTTGTTTATTTATTTACTTTCATTCTTGTCAACAATGTTAGCCACTCGTGGCGATCTGTGTGGTTTGTTGCACCTCCATGAAAGCCCTACGTCATGTAGGAACAGTACATCAGATCTTCAGTCTAAAGTCAATCTTCTTCATGAAAATCCTACGTCATGTAGGAACAGTACATCAGATCTTCAGTCAAAAGTCAATCTTCTTCTTCTTTGAACTCTTCATATCGACCACTTGTTAACCACTGTGTGATGTGAGCCTAAGAGCGATTGTACATTTGTGCCAGTTATGCACCTACAAGTAGGCTAGCACATCCGATTTATGCGATGCTTTTTATTTACTAGGGTAACTTCCCTAGGCCCTACATCAGTCGTCTCTTACGACATGCCTTGGTATTATTCGTTGCTTCCCTTGTGGGCCCTGGCACCACACGGCCGAGCCAAAGTGTATGAATATTATCCAAAGACAAGTTACTGTAAGATTTTACAAACAGAAAAACTCGACTTTCAAAGTACCACATCTGGAGTTCTACTGTAACATAGTATTAGATCTGATTGGTCTAAGTGAAACCATCATAGCTGACTCATCTCACTAGATTCTTTGTTGTCTTCTTCTTGATCATAATTATGTGTGTGTGTGTGTGTGTATGTGTGTGTGTCTTATTGCTTCTGAAATCTGCAACTGTATTATTGCTTGTTATCTTATTCTCTATCATAAATATGGGTTTCTTCTTCTTCTTCTTGCGATCGCTTGCTATGAATTCAGGCGTAGACAGGACTCCTCGTATAGCGCTTCTGTCGGATTTTTGCGTAAAGGCGTGCTTACCTTTTCATCATACTTTTATGTTTGTTATTGCTTCTTAAATCTCCAGCTGTTTTGGCTGTTGTCTTGTTCTCTTCAGGAAGTTAGTCTCTGTCATTGTTCTCTTCAGAAAGTTAGTCTCTGTTATTATTCTCTTCAGCAAGTTAGTCTCTGTTATTGTTCTCTTCAGCAAGTTTGTCTCTGTTATTGTTCTCTTCAGAAAGTTAGTCTCTGTTATTGTTCTCTTCAGAAAGTTAGTCTCTGTTATTATTCTCTTCAGAAAGTTAGTCTCTGTTATTGTTCTCTTCAGCAAGTTAGTCTCTGTTATTGTTCTCTTCAGCAAGTTAGTCTCTGTTATTGTTCTCTTCAGCAAGTTTGTCTCTGTTATTGTTCTCTTCAGAAAGTTTGTCTCTGTTATTGTTCTCTTCAGAAAGTTAGTCTCTGTTATTATTCTCTTCAGAAAGTTAGTCTCTGTTATTGTTCTCTTCAGCAAGTTTGTCTCTGTTATTGTTCTCTTCAGAAAGTTAGTCTCTGTTATTGTTCTCTTCAGCAAGTTAGTCTCTGTTATTGTTCTCTTCAGAAAGTTAGTCTCTGTTATTGTTCTCTTCAGCAAGTTTGTCTCTGTTATTGTTCTCTTCAGAAAGTTAGTCTCTGTTATTGTTCTCTTCAGCAAGTTTGTCTCTGTTATTGTTCTCTTCAGAAAGTTTGTCTCTGTTATTGTTCTCTTCAGAAAGTTAGTCTCTGTTATTATTCTCTTCAGAAAGTTAGTCTCTGTTATTGTTCTCTTCAGCAAGTTTGTCTCTGTTA
This sequence comes from Arion vulgaris, assembly GCA_020796225.1. Taxonomy (NCBI): domain Eukaryota; kingdom Metazoa; phylum Mollusca; class Gastropoda; order Stylommatophora; family Arionidae; genus Arion; species Arion vulgaris. The sequence goes on along the minus strand of CM036758.1, from coordinate 3,682,420 downwards.
TTGTTCTCTTCAGAAAGTTAGTCTCTGTTATTGTTCTCTTCAGCAAGTTAGTCTCTGTTATTATTCTCTTCAGAAAGTTAGTCTCTGTTATTGTTCTCTTCAGCAAGTTTGTCTCTGTTATTGTTCTCTTCAGAAAGTTAGTCTCTGTTATTATTCTCTTCAGAAAGTTAGTCTCTGTTATTGTTCTCTTCAGCAAATTTGTCTCTGTTATTGTTCTCTTCAGCAAGTTAGTCTCTGTTATTGTTCTCTTCAGAAAGTTAGTCTCTGTTATTGTTCTCTTCAGAAAGTTAGTCTCTGTTATTGTTCTCTTCAGCAAGTTAGTCTCTGTTATTGTTCTCTTCAGAAAGTTAGTCTCTGTTATTGTTCTCTTCAGCAAGTTTGTCTCTGTTATTGTTCTCTTCAGAAAGTTAGTCTCTGTTATTATTCTCTTCAGAAAGTTAGTCTCTGTTATTGTTCTCTTCAGCAAGTTTGTCTCTGTTATTGTTCTCTTCAGCAAGTTAGTCTCTGTTATTGTTCTCTTCAGAAAGTTAGTCTCTGTTATTGTTCTCTTCAGCAAGTTTGTCTCTGTTATTGTTCTCTTCAGAAAGTTAGTCTCTGTTATTATTCTCTTCAGAAAGTTAGTCTCTGTTATTGTTCTCTTCAGCAAGTTTGTCTCTGTTATTGTTCTCTTCAGAAAGTTAGTCTCTGTTATTGTTCTCTTCAGAAAGTTAGTCTCTGTTATTGTTCTCTTCAGCAAGTTAGTCTCTGTTATTGTTCTCTTCAGAAAGTTAGTCTCTGTTATTGTTCTCTTCAGCAAGTTAGTCTCTGTTATTGTTCTCTTCAGCAAGTTAGTCTCTGTTATTGTTCTCTTCAGAAAGTTAGTCTCTGTTATTGTTCTCTTCAGAAAGTTAGTCTCTGTTATTGTTCTCTTCAGCAAGTTAGTCTCTGTTATTGTTCTCTTCAGAAAGTTAGTCTCTGTTATTGTTCTCTTCAGCAAGTTAGTCTCTGTTATTGTTCTCTTCAGAAAGTTAGTCTCTGTTATTGTTCTCTTCAGCAAGTTAGTCTCTGTTATTGTTCTCTTCAGCAAGTTAGTCTCTGTTATTGTTCTCTTCAGAAAGTTAGTCTCTGTTATTGTTCTCTTCAGAAAGTTAGTCTCTGTTATTGTTCTCTTCAGCAAGTTAGTCTCTGTTATTGTTCTCTTCAGAAAGTTAGTCTCTGTTATTGTTCTCTTCAGCAAGTTAGTCTCTGTTATTGTTCTCTTCAGAAAGTTAGTCTCTGTTATTGTTCTCTTCAGCAAGTTAGTCTCTGTTATTGTTCTCTTCAGAAAGTTAGTCTCTGTTATTGTTCTCTTCAGCAAGTTAGTCTCTGTTATTGTTCTCTTCAGCAAGTTAGTCTCTGTTATTGTTCTCTTCAGAAAGTTAGTCTCTGTTATTGTTCTCTTCAGAAAGTTAGTCTCTGTTATTGTTCTCTTCAGCAAGTTAGTCTCTGTTATTGTTCTCTTCAGAAAGTTAGTCTCTGTTATTGTTCTCTTCAGCAAGTTAGTCTCTGTTATTGTTCTCTTCAGCAAGTTAGTCTCTGTTATTGTTCTCTTCAGAAAGTTAGTCTCTGTTATTGTTCTCTTCAGAAAGTTAGTCTCTGTTATTGTTCTCTTCAGCAAGTTAGTCTCTGTTATTGTTCTCTTCAGAAAGTTAGTCTCTGTTATTGTTCTCTTCAGCAAGTTAGTCTCTGTTATTGTTCTCTTCAGAAAGTTAGTCTCTGTTATTGTTCTCTTCAGCAAGTTAGTCTCTGTTATTGTTCTCTTCAGAAAGTTAGTCTCTGTTATTGTTCTCTTCAGCAAGTTAGTCTCTGTTATTGTTCTCTTCAGCAAGTTAGTCTCTGTTATTGTTCTCTTCAGAAAGTTAGTCTCTGTTATTGTTCTCTTCAGAAAGTTAGTCTCTGTTATTGTTCTCTTCAGCAAGTTAGTCTCTGTTATTGTTCTCTTCAGAAAGTTAGTCTCTGTTATTGTTCTCTTCAGCAAGTTAGTCTCTGTTATTGTTCTCTTCAGAAAGTTAGTCTCTGTTATTGTTCTCTTCAGCAAGTTAGTCTCTGTTATTGTTCTCTTCAGAAAGTTAGTCTCTGTTATTGTTCTCTTCAGAAAGTTAGTCTCTGTTATTGTTCGTTAGAGGATCATCTTCATCGGACATGTCCATAATTACTTGAATCTCCTCCCAAGCATGTATTTCAGTTTGTTTAGTAGACAAACAACTCCCGTTCTGTGTTGATTGATATATCTACTATGGTTTCTCTCAAGGTTTTCCGTCTTGCCGCACATATCGGTATGCATAACTTGCGCAACCGAGATAGAGAATATCCTTTATTTTCTTCGTTGAAATCTTCAGAGTGTGTGTTTTCTCTTAGAGCGTTGATGGTGTCGCTTTTTTACAACAAAAGACCCATTTTCGATCGTCACATTCACCCGTGTGATGCCGAGGCTTTCAAGGGAAGCAAAGAATAGTACCACTGCAACCTAGACTGCATGTCGTAAGAGGCGCCTGATGTAGGCCCTAGGGATGCTACTCAAGTAAATAAAAAGCAGCGTAGAAATCAGATGTGCTGGCCTACTTGTGGGCGCATAACTGGCACAACATACAATCGCTCTTGGGCTCGGATCACATACAAATCACAAAGAGTGGTTATAAAGTGGTCGATATGGAGCGTACAAAGAAGAAGATCTGATACAAATCATGTGAGATAAACATTTCTTCTTGAACGTCTGCGGGTGTGGTTTCTCATTTATGTGGCACATCTTTCAAACAATAAAACAAGACATATTTTTTAACATTTGTTTTTTTTATTCATTTCTCAAAGGTTAACCATAACGGATCACCATATTTAATACTAACTAAAACTACTTTACCTGCAATTTCTTTACTATTTTGCAGTTGGTAAAATCTTGAACGCGTTCACCTTGAAAGATGAAAAATGTTTAAACGGGTAACCATAGATTACTATTCCATGCAAGACGAAGTTCATTCACCCGTTGACCCTTTAGCGTTGTATGGTATATGAACTCTTAGTGACCCCATGGAATAGACCTGTGACCACTGCTTGGTTGTTGAAAGAACCTGCCTAGGCTTAAGGCCAGTGACATCTTGTAGTTACGCTGCTTTTTTGAAACCGTTGATTTCGCACAAAATATGTTTTTCGCGCCGAAATTTTGTGTTTTGAAGAGACAATCAACTGTGACAAAATGAAATTCAAGGTCTTGTGAATAAAGATGGTGGAATATTATAGATGCTAGAAGGAGGTCATCAGCCGGCATGTACTCAACCGAGAATCAGGGTGTATTTGAGAAAAAAAAGTGGCGCGATTTCGGACTGAATTAGTTTGTGTGTAGGTAGCGTCCTAATGTAGACAAAAAGAAGAAGATTCAAGTGATGGGCGGAAAGGGAAGACATTTTTAAAAAAAGAAGAAACTTTAACTTGACTTTAAAAAGTCTTTGTGTGAATAGTAAGTGTGGGCTGATCGTTACAACACAGCCATCTTGAATTTTACATGATTTTTGTTATTCATAGTTCATAACAATGGATACAAACTTGCCATGTTTGTTATATACTTCTGTTATTATACATTAAACAAACAACAATTGGGAAAACAAAAATAACAAGTCACAACACTTCTAATAAAATTTAACTAAATACACTTATTTTGACCACAAAAACAAAAACACTTTGGCTGTCGTTTAAATGTGTATTTTTCCTGTATTCAAGTTTGTTTCTTTTGTTTTTTGTTGTTTGTTAAAATTAATTTTTATTTGGTTCTGAGTTCCATTTTTATTTTACTGAGATTATCTCAAAATGAACATTAGTTGAAATGAAGTTTTAAAAATATATTTATTTATAATTAAATCTTTGAAAAATGTGTGTGAATACTGATATCAAAGAAATATCTTGATAATGGTTAGCGGGTATGATTAACTGCAGCTCTAGTAGACGACGAACATTGGCACAGTAGTCTGCAGAAAATGTTACCAATATGAAAACTGGTTGGAAGCAACGTCACTACATTCCTGACATAGCTATAGGTATGTGTGCTCAGTTGTCTGCAGTAGGTGGTAAAAGGCGGGAAATTCTATATGGTACACAGATTAGTGTCTGTAGTGAGCTCGATCCCAACCCAAGCGTACTTGGTTCAAACACCGCTGCGGGCAGTTTAGAAGAAAATTCCTTATTTGTTGTATTTTACGAAAGGTTTTTTTTTTTCTTCGTCCGCTTTCAACTCAGACGAAGTTTCATCTCTGAAACTGATTTTGCGTGAAAATCCGTTTTTCCAATTTCTTACAATGGCAGCAGCGTGCACATTGTAAATTACTTTACACTGGCAGCCGTGTGCTCAATGTACTCGTAATTAGTATTCCCTCGCCATACAGGCAGATTTTCTCCGACTTCAGAGGTACTCACGTTATCGTCCTGAGTAAGACCAGGGACTCGAACAAATGCCGGACTGTAGGTTCGAACCCGAGCTATGAGGCGTCTCACAGCTAGCAGGCCGAGCTACTATCAACTACTCTAGGCAGTCCCCCTTTACGAAAGGTAAAAATAGACACCACCGTTCAGAAAGCAATGGCAAACTACTGAACGTATAAGTGGTGCCTACAAAATCAACGACACGTTTACTGTGGTTGATGGCTACGTCCTGTAAAGGATATGCCACGATTTAAATATTTTTCACACAGATCATCGGTTGTATGAATCCCATGTGTGTTTATTCTTAATTGGCTGATGGCGATTTTGTGATGGTTCTTGTGGCGCTCTCTTGTATCAGACCCGATCAGTAACTCTTACATCTGAAGTCGGAGAAGGCACGTCTATATGGAAGAGGACACCAATAAATAGGAAAGCATGTATACACGCAAAAATCATTCAGAAGCGACATACCAGGTGCTATGACTACGCCTGAGTTCTGTAGGGGCAAACGCAGAAGGAGAAGACCCGACCAGGAAAAATGTGGAAAAGCTTTCTTTCCGAATTAGAATCACTTTTCGCAGAAAATGAGTAGGATTGGAAAAAGTGTACTATCGATATCAGGAAGACTGCAGTAAGACTATGTATGTAGATGGCGATATCAGGAAGACTGCGTAAGACTATGTATGTAGCAATAGCGATATCAGGGAAGACTGCAGTAAGACTATGTATGTAGCAATGGCGATATCAGGGAAGACTGCAGTAAGACTATGTATGTAGCAATAGCGATATCAGGGAAGACTGCAGTAAGACTATGTATGTAGCAATGGCGATATCATGGAAGACTGCAGTAAGACTATGTATGTAGCAATGGCGATATCAGGGAAGACTGCAGTAAGACTATGTATGTAGCAATGCGATATCAGGAAGACTGCAGTAAGACTATGTATGTAGCAATGGCGATATCAGGGAAGACTGCAGTAAGACTATGTATGTAGCAATAGCGATATCAGGGAAGACTGCAGTAAGACTATGTATGTAGCAATGGTGATATCAGGGAAGACTGTAGTAAGACTATGTATGTAGCAATGGCGATATCATGGAAGACTGCAGTAAGACTATGTATGTAGCAATGGCGATATCATGGAAGACTGCAGTAAGACTATGTATGTAGCAATGGCGATATCAGGGAAAACTGCAGTAAGGCTATGTATGTAGCTTTGGCGATATCAGGAAAACTCAGTAAGACTATGTATGTAGCAATGGTGATATCAGGGAAGACTGTAGTAAGACTATGTATGTAGCAATGGCGATATCATGGAAGACTGCAGTAAGACTATGTATGTAGCAATGGCGATATCAGGGAAAACTGCAGTAAGACTATGTATGTAGCAATGGCGATATCAGGGAAAACTGCAGTAAGACTATGTATGTAGCAATGGTGATATCAGGGAAGACTGTAGTAAGACTATGTATGTAGCAATGGCGATATCAGGGAAGACTGCAGTAAGACTATGTGTGTAGCAATAGCGATATCAGGGAAGACTGCAGTAAGACTATGTATGTAGCAATGGCGATATCATGGAAGACTGCAGTAAGACTATGTATGTAGCAATGGCGATATCATGGAAGACTGCAGTAAGACTATGTATGTAGCAATGGCGATATCAGGGAAGACTGCAGTAAGACTATGTATGTAGCAATAGCGATATCAGGGAAGACTGCAGTAAGACTATGTATGTAGCAATGGTGATATCAGGGAAGACTGCAGTAAGACTAGGTATGTAGCAATGGCGATATCAGGGAAGACTTCAGTAAGACTATGTATGTAGCAATGGCGATATCAGGGAAAACTACAGTAAGACTATGTATGTAGCAATGGCGATATCAGGGAAGACTGCAGTAAGACTATGTATGTAGCAATGGCGATATCAGGGAAGACTGCAGTAAGACTATGTATGTAACAATGGCGATATCAGGGAAGACTGCAGTAAGACTATGTATGTAACAATGGCGATATCAGGGAAGACTGCAGTAAGACTATGTATGTAACAATGGCGATATCAGGGAAGACTGCAGTAAGACTATGTATGTAGCAATGGCGATATCATGGAAGACTGCAGTAAGACTATGTATGTAGCAATGGCGATATCATGGAAGACTGCAGTAAGACTATGTATGTAGCAATGGCGATATCAGGGAAGACTGCAGTAAGACTATGTATGTAACAATGGCGATATCAGGGAAGACTGCAGTAAGACTATGTATGTAACAATGGCGATATCAGGGAAGACTGCAGTAAGACTATGTATGTAACAATGGTGATATCAGGGAAGACTTCAGTAAGACTATGTATGTAACAATGGCGATATCAGGGAAGACTGCAGTAAGACTATGTATGTAACAATGGTGATATCAGGGAAGACTGTAGTAAGACTATGTATGTAGCAATGGCGATATCAGGGAAGACTGCAGTAAGACTATGTATGTAACAATGGTGATATCAGGGAAGACTGCAGTAAGACTATGTATGTAGCAATAGCGATATCAGGGAAGACTGCAGTAAGACTATGTATGTAGCAATGGCGATATCAGGGAAGACTGCAGTAAGACTATGTATGTAACAATGGTGATATCAGGGAAGACTGCAGTAAGACTATGTATGTAGCAATAGCGATATCAGGGAAGACTGCAGTAAGACTATGTATGTAGCAATGGTGATATCAGGGAAGACTGCAGTAAGACTATGTATGTAGCAATGGCGATATCAGGGAAAACTGCAGTAAGACTATGTATGTAACAATGGTGATATCAGGGAAACTGCGTAAGACTATGTATGTAACAATAGCGATATCAGGGAAGACTGCAGTAAGACTATGTATGTAGCAATGGCGATATCAGGGAAGACTGCAGTAAGACTATGTATGTAGCAATAGCGATATCAGGGAAGACTGTAGTAAGACTATGTATGTAGCAATGGCGATATCAGGGAAGACTGCAGTAAGACTATGTATGTAGCAATGGCGATATCATGGAAGACTGCAGTAAGACTATGTATGTAGCAATGGCGATATCAGGGAAGACTGCAGTAAGACTATGTATGTAGCAATGGCGATATCAGGGAAGACTGCAGTAAGACTATGTATGTAACAATAGCGATATCAGGGAAGACTGCAGTAAGACTATGTATGTAGCAATGGCGATATCATGGAAGACTGCAGTAAGACTATGTATGTAGCAATGGCGATATCAGGGAAAACTGCAGTAAGACTATGTATGTAGCAATGGCGATATCAGGGAAGACTGCAGTAAGACTATGTATGTAGCAATGGTGATATCAGGGAAGACTGCAGTAAGACTATGTATGTAGCAATGGCGATATCAGGAAGACTGAGTAAGACTATGTATGTAGCAATGGCGATATCATGGAAGACTGCAGTAAGACTATGTATGTAGCAATGGCGATATCAGGGAAGACTGCAGTAAGACTATGTATGTAGCAATGGTGATATCAGGGAAGACTGCAGTAAGACTATGTATGTAGCAATGGCGATATCAGGGAAGACTGCAGTAAGACTATGTATGTAACAATGGCGATATCAGGGAAGACTGCAGTAAGACTATGTATGTAGCAATGGTGATATCAGGGAAGACTGCAGTAAGACTATGTATGTAGCAATGATGATATCAGGGAAGACTGCAGTAAGACTATGTATGTAGCAATAGCGATATCAGGGAAGACTGTAGTAAGACTATGTATGTAGCTTTGGCGATATCAGGGAAGACTGCAGTAAGACTATGTATGTAGCAATGGCGATATCAGGGAAAACTACAGTAAGACTATGTATGTAGCAATGGCGATATCAGGGAAGACTGTAGTAAGACTATGTATGTAGCAATGGCGATATCAGGAAGACTGACTCAGTAAGACTATGTATGTAGCAATGGCGATATCAGGGAAAACTACAGTAAGACTATGTATGTAGCAATGGCGATATCAGGGAAGACTGCAGTAAGACTATGTATGTAGCAATAGCGATATCAGGGAAGACTGCAGTAAGACTATGTATGTAGCAATAGCGATATCAGGGAAGACTGCAGTAAGACTATGTATGTAGCAATAGCGATATCAGGGAAGACTGCAGTAAGACTATGTATGTAGCAATAGCGATATCAGGGAAAACTACAGTAAGACTATGTATGTAGCAATAGCGATATCAGGGAAGACTGCAGTAAGACTATGTATGTAGCAATGGCGATATCAGGGAAGACTGCAGTAAGACTATGTATGTAGCAATAGCGATATCAGGGAAAACTGCAGTAAGACTATGTATGTAGCAATAGCGATATCAGGGAAGACTGCAGTAAGACTATGTATGTAGCAATAGCGATATCAGGGAAGACTGCAGTAAGACTATGTATGTAGCAATAGCGATATCAGGGAAGACTGCAGTAAGACTATGTATGTAGCAATAGCGATATCAGGGAAGACTGCAGTAAGACTATGTATGTAGCAATAGCGATATCAGGGAAAACTACAGTAAGACTATGTATGTAGCAATAGCGATATCAGGGAAGACTGCAGTAAGACTATGTATGTAGCAATGGCGATATCAGGGAAGACTGCAGTAAGACTATGTATGTAGCAATAGCGATATCAGGGAAAACTGCAGTAAGACTATGTATGTAGCAATAGCGATATCAGGGAAGACTGCAGTAAGACTATGTATGTAGCAATAGCGATATCAGGGAAGACTGCAGTAAGACTATGTATGTAGCAATAGCGATATCAGGGAAGACTGCAGTAAGACTATGTATGTAGCAATAGCGATATCAGGGAAGACTGCAGTAAGACTATGTATGTAGCAATAGCGATATCAGGGAAGACTGCAGTAAGACTATGTATGTAGCAATAGCGATATCAGGGAAGACTGCAGTAAGACTATGTATGTAGCAATAGCGATATCAGGGAAGACTGTAGTAAGACTATGTATGTAGCAATAGCGATATCAGGGAAGACTGTAGTAAGACTATGTGTGTAGCAATAGCGATATCAGGGAAGACTGTAGTAAGACTATGTATGTAGCAATAGCGATATCAGGGAAGACTGTAGTAAGACTATGTATGTAGCAATAGCGATATCAGGGAAGACTGCAGTAAGACTATGTATGTAGCAATAGCGATATCAGGGAAGACTGCAGTAAGACTATGTATGTAGCAATGGTGATATCAGGGAAGACTGCAGTAAGACTATGTATGTAGCAATAGCGATATCAGGGAAGACTGCAGTAAGACTATGTATGTAGCAATAGCGATATCAGGGAAGACTGCAGTAAGACTATGTATGTAGCAATGGCGATATCAGGGAAGACTGCAGTAAGACTATGTATGTAGCAATGGTGATATCAGGGAAGACTGTAGTAAGACTATGTATGTAGCAATGGCGATATCAGGGAAGACTGCAGTAAGACTATGTATGTAGCAATGGTGATATCAGGGAAGACTGTAGTAAGACTATGTATGTAGCAATGGTGATATCAGGGAAGACTGTAGTAAGACTATGTATGTAGCAATGGCGATATCAGGGAAGACTGTAGTAAGACTATGTATGTAGCAATGGCGAAACACGTAAAAACAAAGTACTGTAGTTTTACAAAAACAATAACAATACACAGAAGTTTCGATCAAAGGGTCTTTATCAAGCGAAGGATACAAGAGAAGTGAAGAATTTCCCTTCTTACACGGCACACTACATATAGATTACAAAAAATAAGTTCCTAACACTTCTAAAATGAAGGGCTGTTTTAGAGCCGTTATGACTTTATTGTTGTATTGTATATGTAGTGTGCCGTGTAAGAAGGGAAATTCTTCATTTCTGTTGTATCCTTTGCTTGATAAAGACCTCTTGGTCGAAACGTTGCTGTGTATTGTTTTTGTATTTTGTAAAACTTGAGAACATATTCTGTCTTTAGCTTCACTGGACAACACACACGAGTCAGGGAATGAAGACACCAAGTAACAAGTTCCCTTAGCCTGTAGTGTTACATTAATATGTAGGGTACCCTACAGGAACACTCCAACGAGAATATCTACACCAAGTTGCAAACATACTGGGATCACTGGTCTGTGGGACATGTCGCAGAAATCGGATGTGTTGGCCTACTTGTAGGTGCATAACTGGCACAACGTACAATCGCTCTTAGGTTCGAATCACATACCGCCCGAGTGGTTACCGAGGCCCAAATTTGGGGTGTAAAGAATAGGACCACTGTTACCTGCCACGCATGTCGTAAGATGCGACTAAGCAGGTTTGGCTGAAATCGGATGCATGTGTCCTAAACGTGTAGAACTCTATGCGTTTAGGGGCCTACCAAACCAATGTGCAACGTATACACGTTCTTGGCAAAGATCAAACATATCACAAAAGTGATTAAAATTGGTCGTAAAGAATGAACGCAAAGAAGAAGAGAAGAGAATCACATACAAATCACAGATAGTGGTTAACAAGTGATCGATATCGTGCGTTCGAAGAAGAAGCTCTTAGGCTCGGATCACATGCAAATCACAAAGAGTGGTTAATAATTTGTCGATATGGAGCGTTCGAAGAAAGAGAAATTTCAGAACTTACGAAACTAAACAGGAGACTTTCACCGGTGCTACGGAGTACGTGCACTGCCAATGAGGTCTTTATGTGTAAGAAAGAATTTGAATCACACAGGCTTATTTGCCGAAGTGCAAGGATGAATGTCATAAAAATCAATCAATGTTATTATAACTGAATTAATTTTTGTTTAAAAAGATTTTTGTGTGCGGACTGTGATCTCTTTCTTACACATGAAGATCCCAACGGCTGTACACGAACTCCGTAGCACCGGTGACTATCCAGTTTAGTTCATATTCAAATAGTTCTGAAATGTGACCTACCTACACTTCCATCTCCCTATCTCCGCCAGTCTGTCTATCTCTGTCTATCTCTGTCTATCTCTTTCTCTCTCTCTCTCTGTGCATATATATATATTTATATACACCTATCGCCCGCGTGCCCAGCTTGTTCGTAGCACGTTGGACTACAGGTGACAAGTCCTCTGTATGTGCGGGCTCAACTCCACGGACTGGCAGAAAAGCTACAGGTTCCCCAGATCTACGGTGTTCGTGGCACCGAACCGAAGGGTTACGATGTCCATGACACCGAGCCGAAGAGCTTTCAGCTCAAGTGCTTCTGGATCGGAAAAAAATATATACACCTCATCCATCCATCCATCCATATCTATCCACTCCCCAATCACACATCTCAAAAAATCTCATTCCATATTTACATCTCTCACACAATTACATCTCATCACATCAAACCTTTCATCTCACATTCTCATTACATCTATAATCACCACATCATCATTCAATCTATCTGACTGACTAAGATTTCGCGATTTCGAGTCTCTAGCAGCGGTCTCAAAATCACGAAAACAGGTGAACTAATCGTCCTTGCCTGAGTCCTCTCAATGACCGGATGACCAGCTGACCACCACTTGACCGAGGAAATCCGTTAAACACTATTAGGGCCTGGAAGAGCTGAATGATTTCTAGAACAAAGGTAAGGATATATGATCTCACGGCAGGCTAGACAATAATTCTAGGGAGTTCTCATAACAAAAATAAATAATACAAGTTAGATGTTAACTGCCCGAGTGGTTACCGGGGCCCAAATTTGGGGTGTAAAGAATAGACCATTGTTACCTGCCACGCATGTCGTAAGAGGCGACTAAGGAGGTTAGGCTGAAATCGGATCCACATGTCCTAAATGTGTAGAAGTCTATGCGTTTAGTGGCCTACCAAACCAATGTGCAACGTATACATGTTCTTGGCAAAGATCAAACATATCACAAAGAGTGATTAAAATTGTCGTAAAGAACGAACGCAAAGAAGAAGAAGAAGATGATGTTAACTGTCAAACACAACTGTTAATGTCTAGAGAAATGTCACCTTCTCTTAATCCTGACGGTGTAAGGTAAAATATAGTTGGAGAAAGAAGAAGAATGAATGAATATGTAATATAGATTGCGTTGTTTGTTTGTCTATTTGAGAATGTTTTTTAAAGAGCAATTTGTCCTTCCTTTCGTTCGCTTGAAATATTGTCTTTATATTCAATGTTGTCTCTTGTATAAACTTCACTGTCTTTTGTAGCTACCAGCAATTTGATCATTCTTCTTCTTCTTTGCGTTCGTTCTTTACGACCAATTTTAATCACTTTTGTGATATGTTTGATCTTTGCCAAGAAAGTGTATACGTTGCACATTGGTTTGGTAGGCCACTAAACGCATAGACTTTTACACGTTTAGGACATGTGCATCCGATTTCAGCCGAACCTCCTTAGTCGCCTCTTACGACATGTGTGGCAGGTAACAGTGGGTAACAGTGGTTCTATTCTTTACACCCCAAATTTGGGCCCGGTAATCACTCGGGCGACTAAGTGAGCTGAATACCATAAGAAGGGTGGTGCTGCAGTGGATACCAGCACACTGTGGCATCTAGGAAACGAGAGAGCAGACAAATTAGCTAAAGAAGGAGCAACACAGGAACAAAGGAATCAAATAATCACTTTCCAGGAAAAGAGAACACCCATCAAAGCCACTAGAAAAGAAGACCAGCAAATAAACAATTACCACTGTCTAGATAGAGTAAGGCAAGTGATATTGTTTCGACTCAGAACTGGACACAACAGACTGAACGGACACTTACACAGACTAAAACTAGTTCCATCATTCACATGTGCACAGACAGCACAGACAGCCGAACACATCATGTAAGAGTGTCACCTGATGAATCAACTGAGGAAAGAACACTGGCCAGCAGAGACAGACATCAACACAAAGCTGTTTGGAAGCTTTGATGAACTAACAAATACAACAACATACATCCAGAGAACTGGACTCATTGTGTAGACATTGAACATCAGTGAACGAGAAGAAGAACAACAACAATTTATGTGCAACGTCTGCGGTCCTTTCTAAACATTTACTCGCTATTGTATTGCAATATCCCGAGTTTTAACTTTGATTTCTAAACATTCATTCTCTATAGTATAGCAATATTCCGAGTTTTTACTTTGATTTCTAAACATTAATTCTCTATAGTATAGCAATATTCCGAGTTTTTACTTTGATTTCTAAACATTCATTCTCTATAGTATAGCAATATTCCGAGTTTTTAACGTTTCTAAACATTCATTCTCTATAGTATACAATATTCCAGTTTTAACTTCGTAGAACAAACTAACCATGGAAGGACTGACATAAGAACAAAATAAGTTCTGAAATGAGCAAACACCAGAAACAGAGATTTGTGGAGATCCATGATCGCGTACTCCCGCCGGCACGGCACATGATAATGATGACTCCTATTTCACTTTTTATTTTTGTTCCAGGAAAAGGCCCTTGTCATATTCGGGATTTCTCAATATGTGTATTATCTAAATGTTATAGTAGTGTCAGTTTTTCATTTCTTTTGGTTCACTGAGATCTCGTTCTATCCCTAAACTTTTCATTTGTGACCCTATCATACTATTTCAGTTCCTCACTTCTACATAGACACTAGTTGATGAATGTTTACATTGAATTAGTTATTGTTTTAGTTGTTCTCCATGTTTCTCACACATACAACGTAAGTCTATATGACTATATAATAAATTGTAAGCGCATGACTAAATTCTCTTCCCTCCAACATAGGTCCTAAACAGTAAGTAAAGTAAAGAAACCCTTTAATACCTCGTGGTATATAGGGCAATACAGTGTTAGGCCTGTATTTTTCATTGACCGTCGGCACACGATGGGTGATGTGGTCAGCATCACACCAACCGCCTTTACTTCCCAGAGCATGTCTGGTACCCAGTTGAGGCTGGGTCGAAAAATTTCACGCCCACTATGGGAGCTGAACCCGGACCACCAGCCTCGAGAAGCGAGTTCACTAACTACTACGCTACCGCGGCTCTCAGGCCTAAACAGTACTTCTTCACTTTTCTCTGTCTCTGGCTGTTTTCTATATGGCTTCTCAGGATAATCCAGCTCAGGTCTGTTTATGACGTTCCTTTTCCGTTTTCCTTGCGGTTTCTGCTTAAGTGTTTGTCTAGTGACACTCTGCTGTGTCTTCCGCAGTGTATGCCCGACCTATCGCCATTTCCCCCTCTTAACCTGGGTCATCATAGGTTCCTGTTCTGTTCTCATCCACAGGTCTGTACTTGCAACTCTGTCATCTCAGTCTGAAAATACGTCGAAAACATGTGTTGACACAGGTCTGTATCATATTGTATGCGCATAGTTGTCGGTATTATTGCCATAATCTGGGTCTGTCCACAAAACATTCTTATTTAACGGACATACATTCCACACTTAGTGTTGTTGGGGATTTAGGTTAATTTGACCTTAGCAGGTCAGGCTAACCTGACCTCTAAGCTGTAAATGTAAATGAGTAATTTCCGAACTAACAATAGCTACACCTGCAAGATCATTTGCGCGACTTTGACCAACAAAATTGAACTCTTGAGTAATCCTTTATTCCGTAGAAATTAGCAGGCAAATTCATGTAATTCCTCGATTGTGTGGACTGAATAGATCGGTCTGATAAATGTGGCAATAGTGGGGTCAGAATAGATCAGTCTGCTAAATATGGCAGATAGTGTGGACTGAATAAATCCGAAGTCGATAAATATGACAATAGTGGGGTCAAGAATAGTCATCGGTCTTTGAAAAAATGTGGCTAATCAAGCGTGGACTGAATAGATCAGTCTGCTAAATGTGGCAATAGTGTGGACTGAATAGATCGAGTCTTGGATAAATGCGTAAGTGTGCATAGCTACAGCGCATAAAGCCTGATATATCAGGGACATACACACACATACAGGAATATTGACTTGCAATAATCTGATCTATTGCCATGACGTTGATACTATCAGCTACAACTGAGTAGAACCTAAACCCTGACTAGGGTACTACTCTGACTGGAGTCACAAAACTACACTCATGCGTGCATTCTGAGTGATACATTGAGTATGATCCGAAAGGTGGAGGCTAGCTCGGTGCGCAGGCACTGGACTGAATCACTACAAGCGTCAATACTGGCTGGCTCTGCCACTATATCAGGGGGTCAGCCAATTGATAGAGCCGACATTTTGAACGTCCTCATAATGTGGAAGCAATGAAGATTTTCATTTAAACCAAACCCCGTCAATTACTAGACTGCAAGAGCTGGTATTGAAGATTGGAGTGGCCAGAAAAGAACAACACAGCCGGTGTATGAATAGGCGCATCATTCAGAATCGAATTGGAACGTTCAGTTGCTGTTGGAGATATTGCGAAGGAAGATCGGAGCAACTATAGGCATATCTGGATGCAATGAAGATATTCCAAACTGAAACCAATCCGGATTGGTAGAAGAAAAGACAACTGTATCCTGATGTCAAATTAAACAAGACCACATTTACTGACATCACCAAAGTTCACTGAGCCAAGCAGTATACACTTACACTACAAGATAATAGCCATCCATCGCAAACGATGATGACAACAGCCTCAGACGTGTGCTACTGCACCTCTATGGTGTGTGCGGAGGTGACTGTAGGGTCCAATCCTAGAACACAATCCCCTACCACAGGTGGGGCATACATGATCAAGGTTTAACATGTGGGTGTTTGTTCTGTCTTTTCGTGCAGCTCGTTTTCTCTGTGCCTCAACGGTACGACGATTCTCAGTAATGCGAGTTCCTCTTGTGTTATTACAGCGCCACTTTGGCGATATTGCGCCAGGGATTCCCAGCACATTGTGTCTATATCAAAGCATTTCAGAGACACTTTAAGAGTGTCTGTCCGCCAGCAGAACGTCTGCTCCCTTCAAGCTCACCATACATCAACTGTTTTGGGATGTGTTTATCAGGCATCCGAGCAACGTGACGACCCATCTCACTTGGGCTTTCTACATTGGGGAGAGCGGATGGTGGAATGGTTCAATGCTGCGGGGTTTTCCCTGACAGAAACATCCTGTGTTTGTCACATCGATATTGTCAACAAAATGTATGTTGTTAAGAAATCAATGATCTGCACATGTTGTAGACAGCTTCAAGCAAGCGGCCTTAATTCTTTTGGCCTATAGAATCCTCCAGTGGACTCCCTGAGAACAAGACATTGTTTGAAAGTATATACATATTAACGTGACTACAAGCTGTTTCACTATAGAAATCATGACAGTAACTAAAGCGATGGTCTGGCTGGAATCACAGACTTTTATATCCATGCATGTTTTCTCAGTCACTCAATGAGTATGCACAAGATGATTGAAACAGGCTGGGCTCGGAGACAATGGATTGAGGATGTCTAGACTGACAAAAATCAGTTTTATTTTTGTGCCCGGGCATGCAGTGTAAAGGAAATGAACGGCCAATATGCTTGCAGGTTTGGCTGCTGTAAAAACGAGCCAATATGTGCAGGTTTGCTTTCTGAAAAGAGCCATTAAAGTTGCAGGTTTGGCTGCTGCTAAAAACGGGCCAAAAATGCTTGCAGGTTTGGCTGCTGTAAAAACGAGCCAATATGCTTGCAGGTTTGGCTGCTGTAAAACGAGCCAATATGCTTGCAGGTTTGGTTGCTGTAAAAACGAGCGAACAATGGACCAGGCTGATATTCTAAATTCCCTAAGGGAGAGAGGTCATGTAAATGATTCAAGTAATAGTGGCGAATCTACAGCTCTAAACCAGACTGCAAAAATACCAAGTCAAATGTGGTGTAGCTAGACAAGAGCACTATACTAGTAGCCAAAGAAGAACAATAAACCAACAAAAGAACCAATTTTGCTAGTCACCATACTCTGAGAGACATACTGAGGAGAAGATCGGAGCACTTATTAGACTAATTGGTTCGATATGCAGTGATGATGATCTGACCACTCCCCTGAAATATATTAACAACAAATAATGACAAATGTTCAATGCAGTAACAAATGTTCAATACAGTAACAAATGTTCAATGCAGTAACAAATGTTCAATGTAAAATTAGTACAACTCAAACAAACAAAACAAAGAATGTCAGTTAATCTATCATCTTAAATTGACTGTCCATTCTCTCTCTCTCGCCCGCGCGATCACCTAAAAGACGATGCAGATCTCTCGCATAGGACACATCTCGTATGTGGAAATCTGATTCATGCAGCCTTATTGCACTGGCGGTCAGGGATTCTCCATCTTCAGCAGCCATTTGGAACTCTGGGGTGACTTATCCTTTTGCGATGTGTCCGGATTCGGCCAGTAGTAGCTTATCTAGGTTCGCTCTCCCGTTAGCCTTTGGCTGTCCCCTATGCAGTCCTGAGGCAGAGGTTGACTTCTATACACATGCTCTTAAGACACGTGCATCCGATTTCAGCCAAACCTCCTTAGCGCACTCTTGACTGCCTGGCAGGTAACGAGTGGTTCTATTCTATTGCACCCCAATGTGGAAGGGCGTGCACCACTCGGGCGACTGTCCATTCAAGTACTTCAACTGTGAGTCCATTATTTCTGTGTGGATGTTTGAGTGGATCTCCAGACTGTCAAGATAATAACAGGGCCATTGGAACTGACTGTAACAACATCTCGATGTGGGGCTGTGCCCCTCTTTGGTATGTGCGGAGGGGACTGTGCCCCTCTCTGGTATGTGCGGAGGGGACTGTGCACCTCTCTGGTATGTGCGGAGGGGACTGTGCACCTCTCTGGTATGTGCGGAGGGGACTGTCACATGTAGAGTCCACTCCTTGAACACAATCCTCTACCACAGATGGGGCATAGATGATCAAGGTTAGACATGTGGGGCATAGATGATCAAGGTTAGACATGTGGGGCATAGATGATCAAGGTTAGACATGTGGGGCATAGATGATCAAGGTTAGACATGTGGGGCATAGATGATCTAAAGGATTAGACATGTGGGGCATAAGCATGAATCAAGGTTAGACATGTGGAGTGTTGTGTGTTCTGTCTTTTAATCTGCAGTCAGCTCACTTTCTCTGCGCCTCAAGATAATTTATACAATAAGAACAGATAAAGGTAATAAAGATCTTTGTGTAAACACATACACAGAACACATACAAACACAAAGTTATACATATTACAAAGAAGACAACTAGAGAGAAAAAACACAGAACAAACAAGTATGGATGAACATTTGCTGAGGTATATTTTATTTTTAGTATATCATTTTTATACAATATAAATTTATGAAAACAATCAAATAGAATATTTTGTTATCTAACAGTAACTTTTGTTTTATCCATCTTTGTTAAGAAAACATAATAAACTAAACATCCATGTCAATGGTAAAACACATCAACCAAGTGAAAGAATTCAAATACTTTGGAAGCATATTCACAGAAGACGGTAGACTAGGCAGAGAGAGGCTAGAGTGCAAAAAACCAGTGCTGTAACCTACCAGCTAGCCCCATTGTTAAGGCATCCAAAGATCTCAATGACAGCTAAACAAGAGATGATCAACAGCATTTTCATACCTACTTTGTGTTATCAGAGTCAAACATGGACAATCAGCAAAGTGTAGTCACACAAAATAACTACATGTGAAATGCGTTGCCTGCGAAAAGTTACCAACAACACTAGAAAAAACAAGGCACAGAACCTTGCTTGAATTACATTGAGAAACAAAGAATGAAGTGGTTTGGCCACTTAATGAGAATGCAACCAAACTCCCCAGTATACAGTCTTCTACAACAGAACCTCAGGAAAGAAGGCGAGAGGAAGACCACGAAAAGATGGCTAGATGGCATCGCAGAATCCTGTCAAAGAGCAAAAATAACAATCACCCAAGCCACCAGAACAGCACAAGACCGGGTAACAGTGACCACAATCTGGGCAACAACCTGGTAACAGTGTGACCACAATACTGGGCAACAACCTGGTAACAGTGAGACCACAATATTGGGTAACAACCTGGTAACAGTGAGACCACAATATTGGGCAACAACCTGGTAACAGTGAGACCACAATATTGGGCAACAACCTGGTAACAGTGTAACGACAAAAGGAGAAAGAAGACAATGAAGGAAAATGGGTCAGTTAAAAGATTATTAAATAACATCCCTAACACTTTAAGTCAGTGGTACTAAATATTTTTCAGCTGGTGACCACCTGAAGATGAGACAAGACTCCCTGCATCTTTTCCTCAAGAATGTCTGACATTTAGTATTCGTAAGTGAATCTATTCTGTTCTGCAAGAACTTAATATTGAAGAGAGTTGGTTATTAGAGAACATAAAAACATGGACAATTAAATATTTTAGACACATCAAACGACATGAGTGCCTAGAGAAGATAATTTTGGAGGAATGGTACCTGGAAGAAGAATGAGAGGAAGACCTAGAAGATGATAGGTGCAAGATGTCATTGACGATCTGAGAATGACTACTGCTGACGCCGGTCAACTTGCACAGAATAGAATTTTTCAGGACTGCTGTCATGGAGTCAAGTTTCGGAAGAGACAAGCTACTTGATGATGAAGTAAATCTATGCATTGTGGGTAGTGAATTGACTAGCATCTATGATAAATTAATCAAGTGCCATGCCTGCCGGCGTAGGTGATCATGTCTCTCCACAACTCTCTCTACTTTGTGCATGTAATCAGTTGACGTCGATCTTTAGTAGAGCTACGATGTCAGGCCAACCAACATCTTCTCCCTCTGTCTTCCACGATCGCTCATTCCTTAACTTTTACCTGCAGTCACCAAATGTTCTAAACCTTCTCTTCGCATTATATGCTCGAAGAACCTTGATTGTCTGATTCTTATTCTTTTGATAAAGTTTCTTTGTGTGCAGGCCTGATTTAAAACCTCCTCATTTGTTTTCTTCGCTGTCCATGGAATTTTCAGCATTCTTCTGTAAAACCACATCTCTGTGGCTTCCAATGATCGTATTGATTGTTTGTTCATTGTCCATGATTCGCTGCCATACATAAGTATTGGTTCAATATAGCACTGGAGTACTCGTTTTCGCAATGTCATTGATAGTGAGTGTGTTTTACATTTACATAAAAGCTGCTTTCACTTGAGCTATTCTACTCCTAATCTCTGTTTTACATCTTCCATCTGATGTCAGGAATGTTCCCAGATATACTTGCATCTATGATACAAGAATAATATACTGTCATATGTTGTGTAAGTACTACACATATTGATCACACTAGAAGTTGAATATACTATCAAATGTTGTGTAAGTACTACACATACTGATCACATGAGATTGACACATACTAGAATTGAATATACATATGTTGTGTAAGTACTACACATACTGATCACATTAGAAGTTGAATATACTGTCATATGTTGTGTAAGTACTACACATATTGATCACACTAGAAGTTGAATATACTGTCATATGTTGTGTAAGTACTACACATACTGATCACACTAGAAGTTGAACATACTATCAAATGTTGTGTAAGTACTACACATATTGATCACACTAGAAGTTGAATATACTGTCATATGTTGTGTAAGTACTACACATACTGATCACACTAGAAGTTGAACATACTATCAAATGTTGTGTAAGTACTACACATATTGATCACACTAGAAGTTGAACATACTGTCATATGTTGTGTAAGTACTACACATACTGATCACACTAGAAGTTGAATATACTACTCTAGTTCTTCTTCTTGTGTTCGCCCGATATGAATTCAAGCGTAGTCAGGGAGTCTGGTATGGCGCTTCTGACTGATTTTTGGGTGAAGGCCTGCTTTCCTTATTATAAGTGTCCCTCGCTATGCAGGCGTGCCTACTCCGACTTCAGAGGTTCAACTGTGTTATATTATATATGTCTATGTTAGGAATGTTCAGTAAAATATCTCAATAAAATAACAGTTAAAACCACAAGTCGTATACACAAGACGATGAATGGGGATCGCGAGAGATGATGAATGAAGAATTGTTGGTTAATTTGTTATATAACAAAATATAACATCTAATCATCTTCTTCTTTTGCCATGAACGCTCCATATCGACCACTTGTGAAACCACTCTCTGTGATTTGTATGTGATCTGAGCCTAAGAGAGTTATGTTGTGCCAGTTATGCGTCTACAAGTAGGCCAGCAGATCCGATTTCTGCAACGCTTTTTATTTAATATGGTAGCTTCCCCTGGCCCCTACCTCAGTCGATTCTTACGACACGCCTTGTAGGTCACAGTGTTACTATTCTTTGCTCCTTGGCCTGGCACACACTGGCAAAGGTTTACACAGTTAAACTTTGCTGGAACTGGAATTAACCTGCCAGAGATCTATTTCGATTCACTACTACCCGTTCATCAATAAAAGGTTGGTTTGTGAGTGATGGTATCCACTACAGCACTAACCTTCTATTGACATTCAGCTCACTTAGTGTTTCACATTCTGTGTATAAACGAATAGGTGTATTGGTAAAGAAAATTTTAACTCGGTTGCTCCATATTGACCTCTTGTCAACAAGTCTGTGTGATTTGTATGTGATCTGAGCCTAAGTGTGATTGTGCGTTGTGCCAGTTATGTGCCTACAAGTAGGTCAGCACATCTGATTTCTGCGCTGCTTTTTATTTACTAGGGTAGCATCCCTAGGACCTACATCAGTCGCTTTTTACGACATGCATTGTAGGTTGCAGTGGTCTATTCTTTGCTTACCTTGCAGGCCCCGGCACCACACGGGCGGACTCGGTTACCGAAGAGTCACATTTCATTATTATTTAGTGTTTCTTCACTATGCATATCAATGGTTCATCTCTATCTTGTATAGTTGAGTTCAACATTGACATAACAATTTCCAAGAAGGTTAATCTCATCATGGGAATCAACTAATCTTTAGAGCAGCTTAAAGTATTCTTAATCTCATCATGGGAATCAACTAATCTTTAGAGCAGCTTAAAGTATTCTTAATCTCATTATGGAAACCAACTAATCTTTAGAGCAGCTTAAAAATATTCTTAATCTCGTTTATTATTGGGAAAACCAACTAATCTTTAGAGCAGCTTAAAGTATTCTTAATCTCATTATGGAAACCAACTAATCTTTAGAGCAGCTTAAAGTATTCTTTTCTAGCAATTACTTGCTCACTTTGACATGGTTTGTACATGCTGATCAAACCTTCCTGTCTTTGTTCAGCTGACCATCATAACATGTTCTGAGACCTTTGATCTAATGTGTGTAGTTTCTTTTAGTCATAATGTAACCAAACACTTACTTTAGTTCTATCCATCATTAGAACTTGGCTGCAAATTCATTTCTCTTGGTTTCTGGTTAAAACAAGAAAGAGTGTCACATTTTTACCCCCTTTACATTAACACTTTTGCTGCCACGGACTGGCCCATGTGCTGCGGGGCAAACAAGGAAGCAAATAATAGTACCACTGCGACCTACATGTCATAAGAGGAGACTGATGTAGGACCTAGGAAGCTACCCTAGTAAATAAAAAGCATAGCAGAAATCGGATCTGCCGGCCTACTTGTAGGCGCATAACTGGCACGATGTACAGTCGCTCAGATCAAATACAAATCACACTGAGTGGTTAACAAATGGTCGATATGGGGTGTTTGAAGAAGAAGCTGCCACGGATGACAAAAGTAGGTCAAATACTAAACATTAAACAATACTCTTCCATTATTTAAAAGAGCATTCCAAAATGGTGGATCTAACGTACATGTGTTTAAAATGCATGCAGTCCATTTTTAAATGAAATTTTCGCAATTTTTCAAAAGTAAATAAAATTTTTTCAAAATTAGCGATGTAGCTGATGATAGTCAGGTCCAAAATGACTCCGATTCTGACTTCTTAGTCAGTGATAGTGATAAAACAGGCTCTGAATGTGATACAAATTTGGACTGATTCAAGTGATGATGATTATAGATCAATAGCAGATATTTCCAGGGGTACAGATTTTTTTAAAATTATTACCCTGAAAACTAATCATGCCTAAAAATAGTGTGGCAGTGAGCCAGACTTGGTTGAAAAATGGGTGGCAGCGAAAGTGTTAATAATTCACTTTTTTCCATTTATTTTTCTTTAATTATTATAAGTTGTGTAAATCATAATCTATTTTTGATGCCATTTTATCACCTTTAAAGATCTGTCTAGTTTTATCTCTATTATATGATGTAATTATATTATACAAGCACAACAGGTAAATAGCCTGTAGTGACTTTGCTTGGTAGAAGAGGCTGTCACCTTGTGGTCTCCATGAAGGCAGTCTAGCTGGTTCACAGTTTTAGCTAGTAGGTGCACAAAACACACAGATTCAAACAGAATTCCTACTACTTTCTCAGTCGAACTTGCGAGTCCGCTATTCCAGAGAAACAATAGTAGCAAATTTACACAGATCTCTGTATGAACTAAAGAGGTTAATGAAGTTGATGTAAAGGCAACTTTGCAGAAACAATGGAAGCAAATTTACACAGATCTGTGTATGAACAAAAGAGGTTCATGAAGTTGATGTAACGGCAACATTGCAGAAAGAGACAATATACTTCATGCAAACAAGAAGGAAGGACTTCAGGCGTGTATGGTTTCTCATGTATGTATTCTTTTGTGTGCCTTCAGATATTCATCTCTACTAAATCCTTCACCACAAGAATCACACTTATAAGGCTTCTCTCCTGTATGTATTCTTCTGTGTATTGTCAAATGACCAGACTGAGAAAATTCAACACCACAAACATCACACTTGTAAGGTTTCTCTCCCGTATGTGTTCTTTTATGTACCTTTAAGTTTCGAGCTGTTGCAAACACTGCACTACAAACATCACACTTGTAAGGCTTCTCTCCTGTATGTATTCTTCTATGTTCCTTCATATGACCAGACTGAGAAAATTCTGCACCACAAATATCACACTTATAAGGCTTCTCTCCTGTATGCATTCTTCTGTGTACCTTCAGGTTACGACCTGTAGCAAACACCGCACCACAAATATCACACTTGTAAGGCTTCTCTCCTGTATGTATTCGTCTGTGTTCCTTCATGTGACCAGATTGAGAAAACTCGACACCACAAACATCACACCTGTAAGGCTTCTCTCCTGTATGTACCCTTCTGTGTACCTTCAGGTCACCAGCTGCAGTAAAAACTGCACCACAAACATCACACTTGTAAGGCTTCTCTCTTGTATGTGTCTTTCTATGCTCCTTCATGTCATCAGCAGTAGGAAACACTACACTACACATACCACACTTGTATTTCCTGTCACCAGTATGTCTTCTATTGTGTAACCACAAGGAAGAAGCCGTAGAAAACACACAAGCACAAACATCACACTTATAAGGCATCTCTCTTGTATGTATTCTTCTGTGTTCCTTCAGGTAACCAGTTCTACTGAACATTGCACCACAAACATCACACTTGTAGGTTTTCTCCTGTATGTTTTCTTCTGTGCACTTTCAGGTTACAAGCTGTTGTAAAAACTGCACCACAATCTTCACATTTATAAGGATTCTCTCCTGTATGTATTACTCTGTGTATTATTAAGTGACCAGATTTAGTAAATCCTACATTACAAACATCACACTAAAAGGTTTCTCTCCTGTATGTATTCTTCTGTGTTCCCTAAGGTTCTCCTCTCTAGTAAACTCAGCATCACAAAAATCGCACTTGTACGGCCTCTCCCCTGTATGTATTCTTCTATGCACCTTCAGGTTACCAGTTAAAGTAAACTCTTTACCACAATCATCACATTTGATCGGCTTCTCTCCAACATGTACTCTTTTATGTGCAGTCAGAGTATTCGAACATGAACAAGTGAAGTCACAAAACTGACAATTGTAAGGTCTCCTTGCTGCCTGTGTTCTTTCATGCTTACTTAGACTGTACCTCTTAGTAAATGTGAGACCACAACGATCACATTTGTAAGGTTTCTCAGAACTTGTACTACTCACAGAATGTGTACCTTTTCTAGGCTCAAAGAATTCATTGCCTGGCAGCTTACTACAATCTCCATTATTGACAATATTTATCATTTGTTCTGTTAATCTTTCCTTGCAGTCTGTTTCATTGTCTGTCTCCTCGTCTGTATTTCTCTCCATTTTAATTATATGTTCTGTTAGTTGTTCCTTATTGTCTGTATCCTCGT
Organism: Arion vulgaris; assembly: GCA_020796225.1. Lineage (NCBI taxonomy): Eukaryota > Metazoa > Mollusca > Gastropoda > Stylommatophora > Arionidae > Arion > Arion vulgaris. Next base: position 3,656,894 of record CM036758.1, on the reverse strand, counting down.
CTGTTTCATCTTCTGTATTTGTTTCAGTTTTTACCATATGTTCATTTATTCTTTCTAAGTTATCTGTCTCATCGTCTGTATTTGTCTCCATTTTAATCATGTGTTCTGCTAGTTGTTCTTTATTGTCTATATCATCGTCTGTATAATCATCTGTATTTGTCTCAATTTTTACCATATGTTCATTTAGTCTCTCCGTACTATCTGTCTCATCGTCTGTATATGTTTCCATTTTAATCATCATGTGTTCTGGAAGATTATCGAGAAATTATCAGGTCTTACAAGTGAAGAAGCATTGAGGAGTGTTGAACCTGCATGAACTTTCTATTTCCTTAACATCAATCCGGCAGTTGGCGAAGTAGCTTTGTGCGTCATCATTGATCTCTGACAAGTAGAAATAATAAATGGGGTCAGTTATAACACATATAGAACAGATAATAATATAGCACATAACATATATTTCAACTGTCTATGACATAATGACATTATAGGACTCGGTTCGCTCCTCTGGAGCCATCAGAGTTACTTTTATAGAGATCCCTAATCTCAGTGTAGGTGAGATCCAGTTCCTAGTCCTATCAGAGACAGACTGTAAAACATAGGTTGGGGGTTCAATTTGAGTACGTAAAAGAACCATTGACAGTTCAAAACTGAAAAGAGCAGGCTGGAAAACCACTCTCTGGGCAAAATTCATTAGACAAGATTACAATAAATTCAACAAATATCTTCACCCTCTTCAAAATGACTCGTGACCTTGTTCTTCTGCTTGTCTTGTTTGTGTATCTTCACATTTAATCATCCTTTGATCTTCTTCTCTTTGTCTTTACAACAATTTAATCATCTTTGATCTTCTTCTTCCTACGCTTCTTTAACCAATTTTAATCATCCTTTGTGATTTCTTCTTCTTGTAGTCTTTACATTTTATCATCTGCGATCTTCTTCTTGCGTTCGTTCTTTACGACCAATTTTAATCACTCTTTGCAAACTCCAAAGAACTTGCTCACAAAGATGCAATATTGGCACTGGCTCAACCAAGGCACATTCAACCAGCCAGCACCTCCTCCTGGGATTGCAGTCTCCAAGAGCTCTCAGAAGAAATAAGTGGCATTGGCAAGAAAGGAACACAGATAGACCTGCAGAGAAGGCTCATCGCAGAAAAACACATAAACAAAAACTACCCAATGGACTCATGCATACACGGATGGCTCTGCTACAGATGCCACCCATAATGGAGGAGGGGGAGTTGTCCTCAGACTAAAAAATGGAATAGAACTAACCTTAGCTCTGGCCACTGGCAAGTTCTCAACCAATTTCAGGGCTGAGGTAGAGGCCCTCAGTGCAGCTGTAAAAATGGCACTACAAAATATGAACCAAATACATGGAAAACATGGCTCTTGACTGACGCATTGTGCTATTCTCAGCTCTGAAATCTGAAAGGAACACAGAACTAAGTGATCTCAGGTCAACCTTAGTCCAGTTATCCCATAAATCTGAGAGGGTAGTAATCCGTGGATACCCCACACTGCAAGATCAAGGAGAATGAAGATGCTGACAGACTGGCTAAAGAGGGAGCAGGAATGCCCCAAGATGACAACCTGGTTAGCTATGAAGAAGCAAAAACCATAGCCAAAGGGCCATACGAAGCAAAATGAGATAAAGAACACCCAATACACAAAAAGGATGATGGATATTACCAACTGTCCAGAATGGATCAGACAGCCATACTTCGCCTCCGGACGGTTCACAACAGAATGAGACACCACCTGTACACTAAATTCAAGATAGAGCACTAACGACCTCTGTCCATGTGGCTTGGCAAGTATGACAACAGAACATATCCTACAGAACTACCCCTAGTATGCAGACCTTAGAAGAAAGAGGTGGCCCACTTACACCAGCGTCCAAGACAAACTGTTTTGCGTGGCTGATAATCTGAGGCAGACGGCTGCCTTTATTAGAGAATCGAAATCCCAATCTAGTGAGAATGCAGAAGAAGAAGAATCACTCTTTGTGATATGTTTGATCTTTGCCAAGAACGTTTATACGTTGCACATTGATTTGGTAGGCCCTAAACGCATAGACTTCTACACGTTTAGGACACATGCATCGATTTCAGCCAAACCTCCTTTGTCGCCTCTTACGAAATGGTGGCAGGTAACAGTGGTTCTATTCTTTACACCCAAATTTGGGCCCGGTAACCACTCGGGGAGGGGACCGTTGCTGGTGCTATAGAGTGCATACACTGCAACTGAGATCTTCCTGTGTAAGAAAGAGATCGGAGCACACATAGTTACTCACCGAAGTGCAATGATGATGGTCCTATCAATCAATCAATTCCTACCTGCAAGTTTTTGTTGTATTTTAAGTGATCAGCCTTCCTTTCTTTCACTCGCAATATTGTCTATATATTCAATATTATCTCTTGTATTAACTTTGCTGTCTTTTGTAGCTCACACAGATGTCTGCGTAGTATACATTCTCGTTTATTTAATCATCTTTTTCTTTTGATTAACTGTTGCATCAGGTCTCTCTTCTGTTGCACTTTCCTTGGTTATTCGGTCTATGCTGAATTTCCTAGTGTTCCACAATGAGATGGTATTCTCCACTGCAGGACAAGCTTGCACTGATTGAACAGTTCAGAAAGTAGGACCAGTAGACATGGCAATTTTCTAGACTGAGATGCTAGTAATACTGATCTTGTATCCATCACAAAATATCACAGACTGTGAATTAATCTTAGCATTCAACAGTTTCTCAGTTGCCACCCCATTTGCCCCGATACCTGCATTATAGTTGTGACAGAATTTCCCCATGTATTATATACTATAATGTTAACTGTATTTAAATGAAAACTTATAGAACACATTATGAGGGGATGAAATCTCAATGACACACAAATCTTTGTTTAAAAATGTAGATATATTACTTTGCAAACATAATGGACGTAGCATAGAGAGACTGAGATGGTACGATAAGATTACGAATGAGGAACTCAGAGAAAGAACTAAGCAGATACAAGTAGAGAAAGAGCTAAGGAAGAGCGTTCGCGATGGATAGGTCACACATTGAGAAGACCAACTGAAAGCATTGCAAGACAGGCACTGTTTTGGAACCCACAGGGAAAGAGGAGTAGGGGAAGGACTAGACATATCTGGAGAAAAGAGCTTGAGGATGATATGAGAGAGGAAGAGCTGGAAGAAGTTTGTGAAGACCTGTGCTCCGTTGAGATTTGGAAGGTGAAGAAGAAGAAACATAATGGGTAATGGCTGACCTACTGTAGGTAAGATACAGGAGTGTTCAAGATAATTGCAGCCCCATTGACAATTCGAAAGTTGCAGGTACAAATTGAGTTGTGTTATTTACTATTTAAACTGGTTCTGACTAGCTCTCCTATGTCACATTTGTTCATTGCCCTTCCTGCACTACAATTACACACCGTCACACAACCTTGACCTAGATTACATCATAACTGAACCTTCCCATTTCCATACATATATGCCAGATTAGCTCCATTCACGGGCTGCTTTTAAGTTTAACACCTTGTATAAGTGCAAGTAGTAGTATGTCCCTTGCAGAACGTCACTTTCATTACAGACCACCTGAACAACTCTCAGTCCCTGGCAAGTTCTCCTGCCTCGTCTAGCGTCACATTCTAGGTTTCTTTGATGTCCTTCTGCCACCTTTGTCTTGGTCATCACTTGCCTCATACTCAAGGAACCATGCCTTCCACTACCGTTCTCTCCAAACCACTGTGACGTTTAACTTGTCTCTCCAAACCACTGTGACATTTAACTTGTCTCTCCAAACCACTGTGACGTTTAACTTGTCTCCAAACCACTGTGACGTTAACTTGTCTCCAAACCACTGTGACGTTAACGGCCAAAATATTTCATCGTCCAGGACACTATGTTATTTATAAGCCAATGCTGCTCTATATGCAGGTAAGAGAGTGTCTGTGTAACTTGTTGAGAAATCTAAATCTGTGAGTTCTTATAGGTTTCCTGGGTTTGATCTTGTACATTTGTGTTCTGCACACCCTAGCCCACTAATAACATAGACCTTGGGTGTACAGGTATTCACATCTCTTTGACATCACAGATCACATCACAAACATGTCATAGATCACATCACAAACATGTCACAGATTACATCACAAACATGTCCCAGATCACATCACAAACATGTCACATCACAAACATATCACATCACAAACATGTCCCAGATCACATCACAAACATGTCCCAGATCACAAACATGTCACATCACAAACATGTCACAGATCACACCACAAACATGTCACAGATCACATCACACACGTTACAGATCACAAACATGTCACATCACAAACATGTCACAGATCACATCACAAACATGTCACATATCACATCACAAACATGGCACAGATCACATCACAAACATGTCACAGATCACGTCACAGATCAAAACACAAACATGTCACAGATCACATCACAAACATGTCACAGATCACAAACATGTCATATATCCACAAACATGTCACAGATCACATCACAAACATGTCATGGATCCCATCACAAACATGTCACAGATCACATCACAAACATGTCACAGATCACATCACAAACATGTCACAGATCACATCACAAACATGTCACAGATCACAAACATGTCATATATCCACAAACATGTCACAGATCACATCACAAACATGTCATGGATCCCATCACAAACATGTCCCAGATCACATCACAAACATGTCACAGATCACATCACAAACATGTCACAGATCACAAACATGTCATATATCCACAAACATGTCACAGATCACATCACAAACATGTCATGGATCCCATCACAAACATGTCCCAGATCACATCACAAACATGTCACAGATCACAAACATGTCATATATCCACAAACATGTCCCAGATCACATCACAAACATGTCACAGATCACATCACAAACATGTCCAGATCACAACATGTCATATATCCACAAACATGTCACAGATCACATCACAAACATGTCATGGATCCCATCACAAACATGTCACAGATCACAAACATGTCATATATCCACAAACATGTCCCAGATCACATCACAAACATGTCCCAGATCACAAATAACTCACTCTCTTTTATATGTGTCCTATCCTCCTCTTCCTCCCATTGACCAGACTGGTCAACTTCCCCCTGTTCAGTTACTTCATCATCAAAATTATCCACTTCCCTTATCTCTGTTTTGATTTCTTCACAGCTGATCATCTTTTGGGAAATCTGAAATAATTGATAACAAACATAAAAACAATGAACTCTGTGACCTTTCACGAAATGACTCCATTACTTCAATTCTAGGAAACAATCAGTGGCGGCTCGTCATTAAGGGCCAGTGGGGCTGGTCCTACCAAAATAAGGTGTAACGTGTATTTATTATTTTATACATTAAAATATATCCTAACTGAAACCATGATTTTTCCAAAAATTTCTGTCTGGCCCCACCAACAAAAATGATCACGAGTCGCCACTGGAAATAATATATAGTTTCAATGTGAACTACTGTATGTTCTGTAGGATAACATAATCAAACAATTACTTTTTAAACAAACATTCAAAACTATGTCTTAAAATGTAAACAGAAGTAGAAGATATTGACAGTCTTAGACTGACCATTGTTTTAACCCTTTAAACCCTGGCCATCTGTACCTTAAAATTCCTTCCCGGAGCAAAAACAGCCCATATTAGAGTTATATTAAAACACAATAATTTAGCACACTTAGTGCTCTATAATTTGTTATTGACTTACCCCATTAACTCCGTTACTCCTGCTTATTATCTATTTGCAGAATACTAAACTTTAAAATTTATTTGATTTAATATGTGGTATGGCAGCGAATACTCTCATATATGTACATTTTTCTCCAGATTGAACATATATAGCTTGAATATCAATTGAATAAAACAATTCTTTGTCGTCTAAATGATCACCTATCTCACTTTCTATATCCTTATCAGAATAATCACATTCTAAGTCGAATTTATCTTTAGATTCATTCAAAACAAGTTCAGCAGCTTGCTCTGTTGTTATATTCCCCGGTGGAAGATGCAGTTGGCTGCCCACTCTTGCCATTAAGCCTAGGGATGGGAGTTTTAATTTATGTTCTAGGGCCAGATTAGTCGCTCTTGTGTTATATCCGTGTTTATGCAGTGTGGTCTTGTCTATCCATCTTTTTCTTGGTCTTCCCTTAGCTCTAGTACCTGATCTCTTTTTATTGTATGTTGTTATTGATTAGTGCCAGCTCACTAATCCTGGCGCGACGTTGTCCCTATGTGCTTTTGACCCCAGTTCTGAGTCTAAACAATATCACCTGCTTTGCTCTATATAGATAGTGGTAATTGTCTGTTTACTGGTTTTCTTTTCTAATGGCCTTGATGCTTTTGTCTCTGTTCTCTCCAAGTGGGGCGTCCATGTCATTCTTTTATCTAATGTGATGCCTAAATAATGTGGTTCCTCGTCATTAGGACTGCAAAGATAGATAAAGAGGAAGACATGGCATGAGTCTTTTGGGGGTTTATGACTAAACCAGGGTCTTCTTCTTCTTTGCGTTCCTTCTTTACGACCAATTTTAATCACTGTTTGTGATATGTTTGACCTTTGCCAAGAACGTGTATACGTTTCACATTGGTTTGGTAGACCTCTAAATGCATGGACTTGTACACATTTAGGACATGTGCATCCAATTTCAGCCAAACCTCCTTAGTCGCCTCTACGACATGCATGGCAGGTAACAACAGTGGTTCTATTCTTTACACCCCAAATTTGGGCCGGTAACCACTCGGGTGAAACCAGGGTAAAAAGGCACAAAGTTTTCAACCAGCAAACCAAATATGGTTGACAGCGCAGTCCTGTGCTGATATAGAAGAGTCAAGCTACTGTCTCCTCTTTCATGTCCCAAAGGTAACTAAGAGAGTCGGGTGGGATGACGGCCTCGCATTGTAAACAAGTTAACGGCTACAGAAACAAACAAAACTGTTCATGAAAACAGTTTACATTTTTTCTCTGCCTTATATGTGCCGTAGGCATAATCTGCCTGACGATGATAACAGTCTCGTAAGAATTCCATACATAGTAAGTATCTACTACAAGGTAAGTATTCATTACTCAATAAATATCCATAATGTAGCAAGTATCCACAATACTTGAGTATTAAAGATTATTACAGTAAACCCTCGTTAACACGAACTCGCTAACACGAACACCCGGTTAACAAGAACAAAATGTGGTCCCGTCATAAATGTCTATTTCTTATCAGAAAATAACACAAATTTCTGTGTAACACGAATCACAATGTATTTTAGTCCCTCCCAATTTTATCTCATTTAACTAACTTCCAAAGTCACAATGTTTGTTGTCATTAAAGCCTTTCATTGTTAGTGATGGGAAAAGGTAACACTAACAGTTTCATTTACCTGTGGATGCCCTTGAGTTTGAGATAGAGGGCAGATAGGTGGAGACATTAATATTTACACAAAGCATTTTGGACAGCGGGAAAAGATTATCGTCCCGGAAGGTGCGAAGAAGATCTTGAAATAAATTGTCGTTTCCAGGATTGGTTCATAAAAGAACCCTTTTGGGTACTGTATTTTTATTACAGGAAAGGAATTTTTAGCCAGAACACCCAATTAGAAGTAAAGTATGGTTTTGGTAGGAGGGGTGGAAGGAGAGAAGGGAGGAGCAGAAAGTGAAAATAAAAGTGAAATTCCAGTTGATAAAAATCTGGTGAGAAAATGTCAGATGGGACGGAAAGTTAGATAGAGTCAGTTGAAGAGACATGTCTAAGAGGAAGCAGACATGTATAGACCCTGGAAACAAAACTAAAATTCTAAAGTAGACCGTGTGCATTGAAGAAAAGACAATTGCTGAACAGTATGGAATTGCCAAGTCTACCTTATCCACAGTACTTAAAGAGGGAAAAAAATTCTAATGCTGTTGCATAGGTTCCGGGTAACAAATCTGCGACTTAGTAGTCCCAAGTATGAAGATATCGAAGCTACTTCTAGAATGGTTCAACCATATGCCATTTCCCAATGTACCTTAAGTGGACCTATAATTCAGTCAAAACAATGAAGTTGCCAAAAATTTGGATATTCAAGATTTCAGCTGTTCCGCTGGTTGGCTGTACCGGTTCCAAAAGAGACTCAATTTCATCAGTAGTGATTTGTGGTAAGAAAATAAAGTTGATGAAGAAGAAGCAAACAACTGGTTGCATGGTTTTTACGAGTGAGAGAAAAGTATGCCTTGAGACGTGTACAATATGGACGAAACTGACTTTAAATCTTTTCCAAGTCATACCCTAGGAATAAAGGTAAAAAGGCCATGGTGGAGCGAGTAAACAACGCTAACTGTTGTTTTTGTATGTAATGCAGACGGCAGTGATAACACCTCCCATGGGGATAGGCAGTCCAAGAAACCACGTTGTTTTAACATGAACATGGATACTCTACCTTGCATCTACTCTTACCATAAGAAAGCTTGGATCGACAGCACATCATTTCGTAAGTGGTTTCTTCATTTCAACAGTCGAATGGTGGCTCAGAATAGGCATGTTCTTCTGACAATGGACAATTTAGGGCCCAAAAAATACATGATCTGAACTTAAAAAACGTAAAGGTTCAATTTTCCCCCAAATGAAACAAGTCTTCAGCCTTTAGATCAAGGCATTGTTGCTCTTATGAAGAGTGCTTATCGAAAGACTTGTGAGAGCTGCAATTCGCGCTGCTGAAAACAACACGATAACCCCAAGTTGGAGTGTGCTCGATGCAATAAAGCTATCGCTGTCTCCTGGGAATCTGTGCCATTAAAACACTTGCAGAACTGCTTTGCAGAGCCTGAGCTAGCAACATTAATCCATCGGAAAGTTGATGGTACATTACACCACCTCTCATGACGAATGGGATATTCTTCAAGACGTTCCAAACCCTGGAGTTAGTTTTGAGGAATTCATTAGTGCAGATGACGATGTTGCCGTGTGTTCTCCAGAGGAATCTTATGTACATGTACAAGCAGTTGTGTGTGAGGTGCAAGAAATATCATCAGAAGAAAGTGATGAAGACAATAGTAACCTCCACCCGCCAGGAAGTGTTAACAGCCTTGGACACTTTAGAACGGTTTGCTACAACAGCTGAAATTACCGCTAGGTTTACGGAAGCTTTTACACACAGTTGGGCCCTGAAGTTCATGCACTTTCGCCCCGTCTGCAACAAGCGCAATATCAGGAATTTTTCTGCAGAAAATGATACGTGAGTACTTCTTTAAAAGTTAATTACGGTAGGTGTTTCTATGATGGCATCTGTATTGATATGGTTAATACTGACTGCATTGCAATGCTAAAATTTGAGTCCCGGATAACACAAATTTTTTAACACGAACTCGTGATTTTTCGGGTCCTTCGAGTTCGTGTTCGGGTTTGTAGTTATAACAAGAAACACAAAAAAAAGTACTGATTTTTGTCTGTCATGTTGACTTTCGTCTCCTTTGTTTAGCCCCTGCTTGAAAGTTTTCCATGACAATCTCAATGACCTTGGTTGAATATCTACAGAGTAAATAGGGGAAGAGCATGTTCAAGTCACCACAAAGTAAATTTGTTTACTTTTATATTTAATTAACATAACTCATGCAGAATTACTTTGTTAATTTTGTAGCGTCTCATGCCTGATGTATTTCTTCGGCATTCAGTTTTAACTTCTTTGAGCCCTTTTCCTAATTACTCTCTTTTTTTCCTCATTGCACTGTAATTTATAATCTTTACTTAATTCATGTATTTAGAATATCCAGCTTGTATATATCCTTAGGTAAGTAGACAGTGTCCATGAGATCCCGTCCACAATTCCCATAGAAGGTCCTTTGGCATCTACCATCCTCTAAATGTACTGTAAACATCTCAGTTTAAAAAGTTGGAAAATATTGCTGTAATACTTGTTCTTTTTAATTCGTTAATAATGGTGATCTTGTAGGGTCACCTAATGCCAAGTAGATATAATTTCTTCTTCTTCGAATGCTCCACATCGACCACTTGTCAACCACTCTTGTGTGATTTGTATGTGATCTGAGCCTAAGAGCGATTGTACGGTGTGCCAGTTATGCGCCCACAAGTAGGTTAGCACATCCGATTTCTGGTGCTTTTTATTTACTAGGGTAGCATCCCAGGGCCTACATCAGTCGCCTCTTATGACATGCATTGTAGGTTGCATTGGTACTATTTTTGCTTCCCTTAGGGCCCGCACCATGGGCGAGATATAATATAATGTATATCATTAACAAAAATCATGATGAACTAAAAATTATACAACTTCAAATTTATGTCCCTACTGCACCTGAACTCATAGCGGACGAATGAGAAGATACACATATTCTCACAATGAAATTGAAAAGACATAGATCAGTTTAAAGGGTTTAAAAGCGAAGGATTGACTCCATTGCACGGGTTTTAACCCATACGCTCGTCCCTCTCCCAAAAATGGCACGCCAAGTGCCGAGTGTATGCACAAAGCACGACGTAGCTCCAGCAATAATCCTGGGTCTCTGGAAAAAACTGCACTCGTGAACAGAATGGCGCAGTCTGGACTCGAACCCACAACCTTCGACTTACAAGGTAAAGGGCGTAACCACTTAGCCGCTCATAGCTGCTCATGTTTATATCTAAAGTCACATTAACGACACAATGATATTTTCAAATATATACTGTATCAACTAACAAATATGATTACATGGAAATGTTCTTCATCACTCTTTATACAAATGTGTCTTACTAATGGAAATGTTAATCAAACTTCAAGTCCTTCTTCTTCTTTGTCTTACTAGGGGTTAATCAAACTGTAGTCGTTCTTCTTCTTTGCTGTTCTTTATGACCAATTTTAATCACTCTTTGTGATATGTTTGATCTTTGCCAAGAACGTGTATAAGTTGCACATTTGTTTGGTAGGCCCCTAAACGCATAGACTTCTACACGCTTAGGACACATGCATCCGATTTCAGCCAAACCTCCTTAGTCGCCTCTTATGACATGCGTTCCTTAGTCTCCTCTTACGACATGCGTGGCAGGTAACAGTGGTTTATTCTTTACACCCCAAATTTGGGCCCCGGTAACCACACTCGGGCAGAGTGTGTAAGTAATCATGAACCTTCACAACTTCCTATCCCTAAGTTTTAGTTATGTTGTTTACTTTCTCATTCTAATAATTCTTAATCTAAATTAAATTCAGTCTCAATCTAAACTTTCTTCCAAGACTATATAATAAATTGCCATATGGCTGATATGGTAATTATGGTACTCAAGTGTCGACAAGTGTTGCCGTTGCACTAAACGATAATGATGGCAATTGTTAATATTTTATCATATACTGTTACAATATTGTTATTATTGTCATTTATCAAGCTCACTCACAGTGCACTACACTGAACACAGTCAGTTGACAGAGTGTGTTAGTACTTAGTAGTACTGTTAGTTAGTGTAGTAGACTAGTGTAAGTGAAGTTTTAGTTTGCAGTTGAGCGATTTTAGAGTCTCAGAACGTACTGACAGCAAATGATACTTTATCCTGCTGAGTCACTACCTGGGAGGGAAGAATTAGACTATTATTCACAAATGTACAAGTTAGCGTCCCCAATGATATTTACTTTCAAATTTCGAATGTCTCTACAGTTCGTTCCGAAAAATACAAAATCTGTACATTGCATTCCGCCATCTTTGCGATGACTCCGGCTATTAATACGTATAAAGTTTGTATAATCTTTATTTTCTTTACTGAAAACGACAGTTTATCAGACGGTGTAAATTCATTTTGTTTTTTGGAAGTACCGAAATATTTTCATCAAACTTTGTTTCAAAACTTTCTGTGCTCAGTTTTTTTTTAAAGCAGAAATATTTCAATGTCAGTGCACGAGTTTCGAATCACCGGCGAGGTGTAATTTTATGAAGTTTCAGCTTCGAATATCTTCATTTGCAGTCCTGGCATAGCCATAGGTGGTCCTATCTCCTTCGCTATATCTCCAATAGCGTCCAGCGACTGACCGTACCAGTTCGATTGATGAGCCTACTCTTATACCTAAGGTTGCAAGAGATGTTGCAACCGAGAAACCGGAACATTTCTTGCAAAACGTGCGTTTTTTAGAAACACTTCTTGCCACCCGTCCCGATTTTCCGGGACAGTCATTATTTTGTATACAATAATTCATACTATAACAATACTAGCCTTTGCCATTCTGAAGAACATATGGAGTTCAAGAGAAATCATGAATAAAACTAAGATAATGATATTTAACTCAAATGTCAAGGTTGTCCTATATAGAGCGGAGACATGAAGAACAACTAAAGGGAACACCAAACATCATCAATAGATGCCTGCACAGGATACTCCATCTGCGATGGTATGACAGGACTATAAACAGGGAATTCTGGGATAGAACAGGACAACGACAGGTGGAACAAAGATAAGAGCAGAAGGTGGCGATGGATAGGACACACTGAGGAAACCCCTAACAGCATCACAAGACAGGCTCTCCGATGGAACACCCAGTGCAATAGAAGCAGGTGTAGACCCAGGAACACATGGAGACGGGAGTTGGAGACGGAATGCAAGAAAATGGGGAGAAAGTGGAGAGATCTGGAAAGGATGGCCTTGGATAGGCAGGCTTGGAAAGTCGTGGTTGCTGACCTATACTTCCTTAGGGGCGAAGAAGATAACAATACTAAGATCTGTGAGTGTGATTTTTGTTATGCTTAAGAGTCTTAACTACAAGAAGAATAATCAAATAAGTTACCAACAATTCACACTGCTATTACGTTTATTAACACTAAAAGAAATGATGTTAATAAATCATACATTATACTAAAACTTAATTATTTTGTGTCTTTAATACTTTTTGAATATTTAAATTAACTCATTGTGGACCAAATGCCACACTTTGGGCTGGACACCTTTTTACTAGGAGCCACACTATGGGCTAGAAGGCCGCTGTAGCGTAGTTGTTAGTGAACTCGCCGCAAGGCTGGTGGTCTAGGTTCAGCTCCGCAATGTCGTGGAATTTTTCCCGACCGCCACTGCTCTCAGGTCGACCCAGCCTCAACTGGGTACCAGACATGCTCTGGGAAGTAAAGGCGGCCGACGTGATGCTGACCACATCACCCATCGTGTGCCGACGGTCAATGAAAAATACAGGCCTAACACTGTATTGACCTATATACCATGAGGTATGAAAGGGTTCCTTCACTTTTTTTTTTTTACACTATGGGCTGGACACCTTTTTACTAGGAGCCACACTAAATGGCGTTTTTTAAATTCTAAAAACCACCAGAGTGGTCACCGGGACCCAAATTTGGGGTCTTACTGTGCACACCCTTTCTGACGTAGATCATTGCACACATACAAGTGTCTTACTGTGTGCACCCTGTCTGATCTAGAAGATTGTTGCACACACACAAGTGTCTTACTGTGCACATCCTTTCTGATGTAGATCATTGCACACATACAAGTGTCTTACTGTGTGCACCATGTCTGACGTAGAAGATTGTTGTACACATACAAGTGTCTTACTGTGTGCACCCTGTCTGATGTAGAAGATTGTTGCACACATACAAGTGTCTTACTGTGTGCACCATGTCTGCTAGAGAAGATTGTTGTACACATACAAGTGTCTTACTGTGTGCACCCTATCTGTAATTGGCACTAGTGAAGATTGTCTGACACAGTGTACAAGTGTCTTACTGTGCACCTGTCTGCGAAGATTTGCACACTAAGTGTCTACTGTGACATCTACCTGCATGAAGATCACCATGCCCTGTCTAATGTAGAAGATCATTGGACATACACAAGTGTCTTACTGTGTGCACCCTGTCTGGCGTTGAAGATCATTTTCCAATAGCTTGCCTGAGCAGTACTTTGCCACCCTTAGTCCTTTTGAATTTCTTTCTTTGGGCCAGATGTAATGCTTCTGCAGTCGTCATGCTCAAATCATCAGTCACACCCTGAATCCATCTTTTCCATTGTCTTCCTCTTCTTCTCTTTGTCAGATGCCTCCTTGCATAACAGCCATCTTAAACACTTTATGCTTTCCATTTGTCTAAAATACCTCAATTTTCTCATTCTTATTTGTAGCATTACCAGTTTTCTTCGAAATTGAGTTCCTTCTGGATAGATCTATTTGTCCACTTCTCTGTCCATAATATACATAGGACTCTTCTGTAACACTTATATTCAAAAGCACATATATGCTTTTTTTACTGCCTCGTTAAATGTTCATGTTTTACACCAATACATTGCCACTGGGAATGTACAAATATACCCATTACAAATAGGACAAGCATAAGGATACATACTACAAATAAAGACACTCAATAAAGACATATACAAAAACATATGCCTGTGTGTTGACAGGGTTTGCAAGTGAAGGAAAGAATAGTAACACTGCGACCTACAAGAATTGTCATAAGAGGCGACTAAGGAAGGGGCCTAGGTAAGCTACCCTAGTTAATAAATAGCATCGCAAAAATCAGATGTGCTGGCCTACTTGTAGGCACATAACTGGCATAATGTGCAATCGCTCTTAGGCTCAGATCACATACAAATCACAAAGAGTGGTTTAACAAGTGCTCGATATGGAGCGTTCAAATAGACAAAAACATAAATTACAAAGAGAAGTTCAAATACAATTAGAACAAAAACTGTATTTTTAATCTTTAAATCATTTTAATTTTTTTTTAAAATGTATATATGTAAACAATTAAATGCAATCAAACAGAAAGGGTCTGCTCCTCTAAAATGTACTGGGCTGAGAATATGAGACATGACAAAATATTCTTACCATGATAAATTGACAATCCCAAGGTGGAGAATGGCAAACATACTAGAGACTTTCTCTGCCTTTTTAACCCGGATTGGGGCATATGCCCTCAACCAACTCAAGCCAAGTCTTCCTATCTCTAGCAGCTCCCTCCAGCTCTACTTTATATTGCTGATCTCTGCCTCCAAATCCCATCTCCATGCATCTTTAGACATCCCTTTCTTTTGCTGTCCCTGTGGGTTCCAGGATAGGACCATTTTTGTTATATTCCCCTCGGGTTTTCTCAAAGTGTGTCTTATCCAGCGCCAGCATCTTTTTTAACCTCTTGGTTCACTAGAATCCATCTTGTTCTCCATACTAGTGTAAGAAAGACTAGCCGACCCCAACATACAGAGCCTGGTGCAGAACACACCTTGTAGACCTACACGCCTGTGTGGTGCCGGGGACCGCAAGGGAAGCAAAGAATAGTACCACCGCGACCTACGAGGCATGTCGTAAGAGGAGCTGAGGTAGGACCTAGGAAGCTACCTTAGTAAATAAAAAGCATCGCAGAAATCGGATGTGCTGACCTACTTGTAGGTGCATAACTGGTACAACGTACAAACGCTCTTTGGCTCAGATAACATACAAATCACACAGAGTGGTTAACAATTGGTCAATATGGAACGTTCGAAGAAGAAGTAGACTTACAGTGGATGAAATCTCACTACAACATATCTGAAAATGATAAAAGTAATAACAAATTGACAAAGTAGAGTAAAAACTATCACAACCTGATATGTATGATTATAAACTATGAAGAAACAAAGAGATTTGTCTCAAGAAAATACAATGAAGTGGGAAACAGAATATTAGTGTCACCAAACAAATGATCCACATTACCAACAACTGAAAAGAACAAGATGTACAATTATGCTGTGTTCAACAGAGAAGCCGTTTATGAAAGACACTCCTTAGTAAAGCTCTTTTCTTGGAGATCTAGCTGGCTGTGTTCTTAAGGGGATTCGGTAGTGTGGGGATCATGAAGCTATTTTCGTTGTTTTCATGTTAATGTAAAATTTGTATAACCATTTTGAAAGATTATGACTTATAATAGTAGAAAAAAATGTCAAGCGTTGCCATGGAAACAATACAAACGACCCAAAAACACAATTTCAAATCCATAAGGCTCTGAATCTAATGAATGTAAATGAATTCTGTTTTCACTCTAAGGTGCAATTGTAATATCTAAAATATTACACATGATTTTGAGGATATATTAAATATTACATTTTTAAATAAATTTTTGGGTAAAAATGCCCTCAAAAATTCAGTCCAAAAAAGCTGCTTTTGGGGGGTGTGTTGACCCAAAAATTCATTAAAAATTCAATATTAAATATATCCTAAAAATCATGTGTAAATTTTTAGATATTACAATTGCTCACCTTAGAGTGAAAACAGAATTCATTTATATTCATTACTTTCAGAGCCTTAGGGATTTAAAATTTTGTGTTTGGCAGCCATTTTTATTGTTTCCATGGCAACGCTTGACATATTTTTTAAACAAATTTTTTCTCTACTCTTTTAAGTCATAATATCTCAAAATTGTAATACAAATTCTACATTAATATGAAAGCAACGAAAAAGTTTCAAGACCAGAATCCCCCCTTAAAGGGCTCATATTGTAGGGCTAGGCAATGGATGCTGTAAGAAATAAGAGTTTGTGATTCGAATCCTGTGTTTGGTAATTTGTTTTTTCTAAAACTCCTTATTATCTTCTCTTGCCAAGATGTCATATTCAAACTTTGCACAGAATACAGCAGACTGATATATCTTCTTTTGAAAAAGCTTCTTCTTCTTTGCGTTCGTTCTTTACGACCAATTTTAATCACTCTTTGTGATATGTTTGATCTTTGTTAAGAACGTGATACGTTGCACATTAGTTTGGTAGGCCCCTAAACGCATAGACTTCTACATGCCTAGGACATGTGCATCCGATTTCAGCCAAACCTCCTTAGTCGCCTCTTATGACATGCGTGGCAGGTAAGTGGTTCTATTCTTTACACCCCAAATTTGGGCCCCGGTAACCACTCGGGCGTTTGAAAAAGCTAAAATTAGGACCTTCTTGTGAGTGTGACTGTGGCATGGACAAAAAGACTTCTGGACATCTTTCACAAGAATGTGCAGCGTATGAACATAGAAGACCGATGTGGTCATCACCAATACCATTGCATGACAAGATTTTTTTGGAAATCTCAACCACCTTGAGGTGAATCACTATTTTCTTTGTACATATTCAAGCTGATGTCTGAGTGTGAATAAAGACAAAGTCCTTCAGGAACTTGTATGAATCTGTTATCATGGTCGTGCTGGAGCTTGTGGAAAGAAAAAAAGCTGATATCGAAGGAACATGTGGACAGGGAAGACATTCTGAGGTCAATAAATGATCACTTATAATAGGACGACACCACAATAGATGAATCAACTGTGATGGGAGTAAAGGAGTTTGGAATCAAGTGTGGGTTGAGCAGGAAGGGAAGTGAGTGAGGATGATTTAGATGCACAATGTGCAAATGTTCAACAGGTACAATCAGCACGCATACCTTCCACCATCTGCTCAGAGAGACTGAGCACCTATGGATCTTCTTCTTCTTCTTCTTAGTTCTTCACGACCAATCTTAATCACTTTTTGATATGCTTGATCTTGCCAAGAACATGTATACGTTGCACATTGGTTTGGTAGGTCCCTAAATACATAGACTTCTACACATTTAGGACACATGCATCAGATTTCAGCCAAACCTCCTTAGTCGCCTCTTACGACATGCATGGCAGGTAACAGTGGTTCTATTCTTTACACCCCAAATTTGGGCCGGTAACCACTCGGGCGCCACCTATGTATCAACCCAGAGTACAATGCTATTAGTTCTTGAAAATCAAACTGTGTAATATGAAGGATATCAAGAATCCTATAGAGAAAACCAAACTGTGTAATATGAAGGATGTCAAGAATCCTATAGAGAAAATCAAACTGTGTAATATGAAGGATGTCAAGAATCCTATAGAGAAAATCAAACTGTGTAATATGAAGGATATCAAGAATCCTATAGAGAAAACCAAACTGTGTAATATGAAGGATATCAAGAATCCTATAGAGAAAATCAAACTGTGTAATATGAAGGATGTCAAGAATCCTATAGAGAAAATCAAACTGTGTAATATGAAGGATATCAAGAATCCTATAGAGAAAATCAAACTGTGTAATATGAAGGATGTCAAGAATCCTATAGAGAAAATCAAACTGTGTAATATGAAGGATATCAAGAATCCTATAGAGAAACAAACTGGTAATATGAAGGATGTCAAGAATCCTATAGAGAAAATCAAACTGTGTAATATGAAGGATATCAAGAATCCTATAGAGAAAATCAAACTGTGTAATATGAAGGATGTCAAGAATCCTATAGAGAAAACCAAACTGTGTAATATGAAGGATGTCAAGAATCCTATAGAGAAAATCAAACTGTGTAATATGAAGGATATCAAGAATCCTATAGAGAAAATCAAACGTGTAATATGAGGATATCAGTCCTATAGAAAATCAACTGTGTAATAGAGGATGTCAAGCCTAGAAAACCAAACTGTAATATGAAGAATCAGAATCCTATGAAAAATCAAACTCTAATTGAAGATATCAAGATCATGAGAAATAAATTGTAATAGAAGGATATCAAGAATCCTATAAAAATCAAACGTGTATATGAAGGATGTCAAGAATCCTATAGAGAAAATCAAACTGTGTAATATGAAGGATATCAAGAATCCTATAGAGAAAATCAAACTGTGTAATATGAAGGATATCAAGAATCCTATAGAGAAAATCAAACTGTGTAATATGAAGGATGTCAAGAATCCTATAGAGACAACCAAACTGTGTAATATGAAGGATGTCAAGAATCCTATAGAGAAAACCAAACTGTGTAATATGAAGGATATCAAGAATCCTATAGAGAAAATCAAACTGTGTAATATGAAGGATATCAAGAATCCTATAGAGAAAACTTTACGCATGTAAAACATCTCTCTTGTATATATTCTCCTGTGTACCATAAGACTACCAGCGCTGATTAAAAACTGCAGCCCAAACATCACACATGTAAGACTTCTTCTCTCTAATTCTATATTACCTCACAGTGTCAGGATAAGAAGAGATTTCTAGAAAGGGCTTTTGTATGCGCTTCATAAACAGTGTTTTTCGCCACCTTTGTTATCCCTGAGTCCGCCTTTTGCATGGAAGGGCTTGTGCTTTGTATCCACTGTACCGGAGTAACATTGCTTTTTGAGGACCACTGTCTGTTGGTAATCTGCTTATATGGCCGAACCATTTAATTTGTTGTTTCTTGATGAAGTTCAGTACTGATGTTGTACCCACTTTTTGTCCTGATGTCCTCATTTCTAAACCGGTCTCTTGATTCTTCCAGCATTCTCCGTGGACAATTCATCTCTTTTTCATGACTAGTTTTCTTCAATCGTTTGATATCAGAGTCCAGGTTTGGCATTGATATCAGAGTCCAGGTTTGGCATTGATATCATTAAGTCCAGGTTTGGCATTGATATCAGAGTCCAGGTTTGGCATTGATATCAGAGTCCAGGTTTGGCATTGATATCAGAGTCCAGGTTTGGCATCGATATCAGAGTCCAGGTTTGGCATTGATATCATTATGTTGGGAAAAAGATTGTGTTGAACATTGCTCTTTTAGTGTTCATGGTGACATATTTGCATTTCAAAATGAGAAGACTACTCTCATATATGTATTTTTTTGTGCTTCTTGAGGCTACCAGCTCTAGCAAACACTGCAATACAAATATCACACTTGTAAGGTTTTTCTCCTGTGTGTCTTCTTCTGTGTTCTTTCAGGTGACCAATTGTAGCAAACACTGTCCCACAAACATCACACTTGTAAGGTTTATCTCCAGTGTGTGTTCTTCTGTGTACCTTCAGATGATCAGCTCTAGTAAACACTGCACCACAAACATCACATCTGTAAGGTTTTTCTCCTGTATGTGTTCTTCTGTGTACCTTCAGGTTACCAGTTGTAGTAAATAGTGCACCACAAATATCACACTTGTACGGTTTCTCTCCTGTATGCATTCTTGTGTGTTCCTTCAGATGACCAGCTGTAGCAAACACTGCACCACAAACATCACACTTGTAAGATTTATCCCCTGTATGTATATTTTTGTGTACTGCCAGACCACTAGATCGTGAAAATCCTACACCACAAACACCACACTTGTAAGGTTTCTCTCCTGTATGAATTCTTCCATGTGCCTTCAGACCACTAGCCCTAGCAAAAGGTGCATCACAAATGTCACACTTGTAAGGCTTCTCTCCTGTGTGTATTCTTCTGTGTATTGTCAAGTTACCAGATGTAGTGAATAAAGCATCACAATCATTACATTTGTAAGGTTTCCGTCCTGTATGCATTCGTACGTGTCTACTGAGACCACTAGGTTTTATAAATGCTGCACCACAATCACTACATTTGTAAGGTTTATCTCCTGTATGTAATCGTCTGTGTACTTTGAAGTCACGATTTAAATTAAACGTTTTATCACAAACATCACATTTGATTGGTTTCTCTCCTATATGTATTTTTTTATGTGCCGTCAGAGAATTCGAACAAGAACAACTAAAGTCACAATCCGGACACTTGTAAGGTTGCTTTTCTGCCTGTCTAATTTGATGTGTACGTAGACCACGACGCTTAGTAAACCTGATACCACAATGATCACATTTATAAGGTTTCTCTAAACTTGTGTTACTCACAGTATCAGTGTTGAAGCCATGCAAACTCTGCTCTCTAGAACTGAAATCTTCTTTATTGTCTCCTATATAGTTATTCATGGTGCCATAAGTTCCTGTCTCATCATCTGCATATGTGTCAATATTTACATTGTGTTTTGTTTGTCTTTCCATATTGTCCATCTCATCTTCTGTATTTGTTTCCAATTTTATCATGTAGTCTGTTAGTACTTCCTTACTGTCTGTCTCATTATCAGTATTTGTCTCTATTTTAACGTTTTCAGTAAGTATTTCTGAATTGTCTGTCTCATTATCTGTATTTGTCTCTATTTTAATCATATGTTCTGTTAGTATTTCTGAATTGTCTGTCTCATTATCTGTATTTGTCTCTATTTTAATCATATGTTCTGTTAGTATTTCTGAATTGTCTGTCTCATTATCTGTATTTGTCTCTATTTTAATCATATGTTCTGTAAGTATTTCTGAATTGTCTGTCTCATTATCTGTATTTGTCTCTATTTTAACCATGTGTTCTGTTAGTTTTACCTTATCTACTTCAACTTCTGTATTTCTCTCCAATTTTGTTATTATGTGTTCTGGAAGATTCTCTGAAAAAATATCAGGTTTTACAATTTGTGAGTGCTGTTTACTGCATGGATTTTCCACTTCTTTAACATCATTCTGGCAGTTGGTGAAGTAGCCCCATGTGCTGTCACTGATCTCTGACAAGTGAAACAAGAAACAGAAAGTTATTTAACTTATGATCAATTAACAAGATAGCATTTAATTTGTATATTTTAACTCTATAATATTTTAACCATTTATTTTAACAAATAACTACATGTGAAATGTGATGCTTACAGAAAGTTACCACCATAAAATATGAGAGTCACCAACATCAGCATAAGAAAGAACATTGGGACAGAACCTTTGCTTGAATTACATTGAGAAACAAAGAATGAAGTGGTTTGGCCACTTAATAAGAATGCTACCAAACTCCACTATAAAAAGAGTCCTCTACAACAGAACATCAGGAAAGAAGGCGAGAGGAATACCACAAGAAAAGATGGATAGATGGCATAGCAGAATCCCACCAGAAAGCAAAAATAACAATCACCCAAGCCCCTAGAGCAGCGCATGACAAAAATAAAACCATGACACAGGTCAACAACCTGGTAACATTGACAGCAGAAGAAAGAAGAACTGTCTATGATATAAAGATGATAAAATGAACGCTTGCTGGTTTCTGATTTTCTTTAACTCTTAGTAGACCAGGGCAAAAGCCATTATAGAATTAAAACGCCACGTAGTTTGGCTCCTGGTCCACAAGGAGTTAAAGTACTGCGCCAACTGGGGAAGATGATCTTGTCTGTACATGATTGTTCATCACTTCTATTGGTGACTTGATTGAATCTGGAAGTCTGGGTGCAGAATGGGTGGACAGCATTCGGAGTGCAGGGCAACGAATGTGTTGACGTGCTTGCAAACAATGCCCGGACTCGAGCTGGCAGAAGTATGGACAGAGCTGATGTCATCAATGCGAGACATGCTAGTTTACGTGTTATGAGCAAGTCTCGAACACTGGACCAATTGCGAGAATTATAAGTAAAGGTTGGTCGTGGTAGAGAGAGAAAATATACTTATCAACATTTCATGGGTACATTGAGCAAGTGGACTTTGGGATGGCTGCTACAGCAGAGGACAAAGCATACATGGGAATGTCCAATGTGCCAGGATGTCGACCGAATAACACAACATTGTTGACATTTCCTCACCCAGAGATGTTCTACTCTTCAGTATCTGCTAATCATGTGTCTTCATAACTTCCTACATCTACTACTGTTCATCACTTCTATTGTTGACTTTACTCAATAATGAAGATACCACAAAAACATTGCAAATCAAAATATAAATATCACATTATATATATATTCATTGGCATCTTTGTCTCAGGAGACAATAGGTTTTGCATCACAGAGTTTGTTCTGTGCTGAATCACCGCTTCTGTTGTGGCTGTAATGGCCTATTCTGGGGTGGCAATCCTTGCCACAGTTGCTGCAGGTAAAACTGGTCTCTTTGCCTCTCTTTTGCCTCCATATGTGATGGTGTTTATCTTCTTTTCTTTTTGAGCGATCCTCACTACTAGTCACCATACTTGCCTGTCTTTTGCCAATCACTCCCAATTTTCTTTCTCTATGATGCACAAAGTTAGATCACGCTTGCAGGTGTCAATGAAGCATAGTAATGGGTGCCCATACTGTCTAGTACCAATATATACACATCCCAAATGACATCATAACATATACATGTCACAGATGACATCACAAACTTGTCAACAAATAACAGATTTACCATCTTTTATGTTCCTACTACCATCCTCTCCACACAGACCAAGCTGTTTGTATCCTCCCAGACCTGCTATGTTTTCATCAAAACCATCAACCTCCTTGTTCTCCATTTTTATATTTTCCCTGCTGATCGTCTCAGCAAACATCTGAAACAATACATAACAAACTCAGCAAATGATGAAGCTTGCAAACTTTCATATGTACTTTCACAGATGTCTGGGGTAAATAAACACATGAAATGACTCCATTGCTTCAATTCTAAGAAACTATTTATTTCTCAATAATTAGTATGATCCTTATGATCTAATCATCTTACAGCTTTTGTTAAAACACAGTTTGGTCTGCAAGGTAATGATATGTCTGGTGTGCCAGGATTAGATAACTTTGAGGGAGGCTAAGTGGTTACGCCTCTTTCTTGCGCTCTAAAGGTTGTGGGCTTGAATCCGGACCCCGCTGTTCTGTTTATGAGTGCATTTTTTCCATGACTCCTAGGATTGTTGCTGGAGCTATGGAGTTCATACTTTGTGCAATATTCTCAGCAGGCGGCATGCCATTTCTGTAGAGAGGGACTGAGCCATATGGGGTAAAACCCAGTGCAGTGAAGTCAATCCTATGCTTTAGACCCTTTAAATAGCTTTCTTTTAAGAGTGCAAGGCAACAATTAATATCCTGCTGATGAACCATATCCTTACAAGTCAATCCTATCCCCAATATGGTGCAGGCTGGAAACTGTCTCTGAGGACGCAGGCTAGCAGAACTTTGGCATCATAGACAACAGGTATAAACCTTGCCCGAGTAGGCAGATAGTGCTTAAGAATTCTAGAAATCTAAGAATTGGAAATCTATATAAGGCAGAAGGAGTTTGTGAATCCGAGACATCATCTAAGGGCGGTTGGTATTCACCAACAGAAAAGACTATCTGCTGTCTTATCCAAATGTTCATGGAAATCAGATGAACTTGACCATAAGGTACATAAAAAGGTGTATATTATTATACATGTATAATATATTAGTTACTTATTAAGAATTGGACAAAGGATTTCGGTATGGGGCTCTGATTGATGTATTCTGATTGAACATGTGTCTCCCTTCAAGCTCATCATATATCAACTGTTTTGGAATGAGTTTATCAGTCATCCGAGAAATGTGTCCAGCCCATCTCACTTGAGAATTCTGCCACAGGGTGTTGATGTTTGGGATCTTTGTTCTTATGAGGACTTCGGTATCTGGAATTTTGTCTTGTCTGTTATTCTTATTAGTCTGTGTAGACAACTTGTGTGGAAGTGGTTTAGTTTTCTTGCGTGTCTGCTATACACTTCCACACTCGCTGGCATACAGAAGCGTGGTTAGCACTACGGCCCGGTACACTTTCAACTTTGCAACAAGTACTGAAGATATCATGCTGGAACCCAAAATGATAAAATGAACAGAGCAGCAGTTCACCTATTTTCATGCATCAAATTTGACTGCACGGGAGATACTAAAATAAACACATGCTAGGAATTGTCAAAGCAATATCCGTTTTTAAAAGTCTTAATTAAATATGGAATTCCAAGCTATATAGTTTTAAAACTGAATTACGAATTTTTAATTCCAATATTTTATCCTTTCTAACATATTATAATATGTTATTCTAATATTTTATTCTGTCAAAACTTACTGCTGGAAGAGGTCGGCACAAAAGGGGAAGCAGAAATCATAGGAATTATATCCTACAGAACTGCCCCAGTATGCAGACTTGAGAAGAGGTGGCCCACTTTCACTAGCGTCCAGGACAAACTGTATGGCGTGGCTGATAATCTGAGGCGGACGGCTGCCTTTATTAGAGAATCCAAAATCCCAATCTAGTGAGAATGCACAAGTACTCAATTCCATAGAAGAGATTGAATGATAGAGTGATAAGAGTGGTATGGATAAATCAATTGCACTCCGTAATATGTATATTATAATCATAAGAATCATAAGATAGATAAGTTAATTCTAATAAATATATTTTCTTTATACTATTAAATATATTTTTTGTCCATTTCTACTCTCTTCTTACCTTCAATTTCACTTCTTCCATTGACCATTATCCGTTGTTTTTTTATTTCCCAGATATACAATGCTCTTGATACTTATCGAGTGTATCACATTTCCTGTTCCTCGCTCTCAATTTCTATGATATTGATTGATGTTCAATCATTTCAATCAACCGTAATCAACGTTTCCTTTTGTTTTGGTTATTAGTATATTATATTACTATACTTATAGTATATTAAAATATTACTATTACTATTAGCATTGTGATTGTTGTTTTAGTTTCTATAGTGGTGTATATTTCATATAATTTACTTCTGTTATTTACCTGATCTATCAATTCTTATTTGTTCTCAAGCTACAACATGTGGGTCATAAACACATGAATAATAAGATTGAACTTTAAGCACAGAACCACGATAGATGTGCACCGGTTGTCAAGTTGTAACTCGCTCGATCTGTGGTTCTTAAAACGTAAAACGTATTTTGAAAACGCAAGGTTTATTTCCGTAAATACGCCAACTCAGGACAAGCTATTTGATGATTGAAATACGCCAACTAGACAATATGTACAGTTTGAATCATCATCAAATAACTTGTTCTCAGAAGAACTTTGCCACCCCAACTGTCCTCTGGAATGTCTCTCTCTCCTAGGCAAGATGTCCTGACTCTGCAGCCGTCATGTTCAAACCATCAGTTACATCCTGAATCTATCTTTTCCGTGGTCTTCCTCTTCTTCTCTTTGCTGGTATGTCTCCTATGATGGTCTTCTCTAGCCCTTCCATGTCTTTTTATATCCAAAATATCTCATTTTTCTCTCGTTAATATTTGTAGCATCAGCCAGTTTTATTTGCTTTTGAGTTCTTTTTGGATAGATCTATTTGTTTTCTTCTCTGTCCGTAATATATGAAGGACTCTTCTGTAACACTTATATTCTTCTTCTTTGCGTTCGTTCTTTACGACCAATCTTAATCACTCTTTGTGATATGTTTGATCTTTGCCAAGAACGTGTTTACGTTGCACATTGGTTTGTAGGCCCCTAAACGCATAGACTTCTACACGTTTAGGACACATGCATCCGATTTCAGCAAAACCTCCTTAGTCGCCTCTTACGACATGCATGGCAGGTAACAGTGGTTCCATTCTTTACACCCCAAATTTGGGCCCCGGTAACCACTCGGGCGACACTTATATTCAAAAGCACATGTTTTTCCACTGCTCTATTAAATGTCCATGCTTCACACCCATACGTTGCCAATAGGAATATGCATGCTCTTAGTATTCTGATCTTTGTTTTCTTATCAGTTCCGTTCCATATTGTTTTTAGTTGTTCAATTTTTTGTAACTAATTACTACCATCACGTGCCTATAATAATCGACACTCAGGGCGCAGAGCACGAGGCAGGCCAAGAACACGATGGATAGATAACATCTCAGAGTCCTGCGAAAGCATGGACTGACAACGTCAAGCGCAACACACCTGGCACAAGATAGAAACTAACTCTCCCACGACGCTTCACGGCAAATGTGGTTAAGATAAGATAATTTTTTGTAAAGCCATGTTTGTTCTTCTTTTAATTTCCTGCATCCCATTTCCATCTGTTGTTAGCAGTGAAACAAGATAGTTAAAACTGTTCACATTTTCTACTTTCTCTCCATTGATAAAAATATTGTTTGTCGTGTTCGGTTTATCTGTTGTCATTATTTTTGCTTTTGTTACATTAAGATATAGATTTTGTTTTTCGCTTTTATTTTTCACCTCCTCTAATAATTTCTCAATCTATTTTTGTGATGTTGACAGTAACAGTAACATTCTTCATAACGACAAGGATGCGTATGAGACCAGGGCACAAAGGGTCACGGGGTACAGTGGGTCATTAGGGATAACTATGTATAGAAATCAGTGAAAAACAATACAAAATATTCTAGAGTTACATCTCCTGCCTCTCGCTTATTATGACATCATTGTCATTTTGAACGCTTGGTGTTGAAACTATGACTTTTACAGTTAAGGTTTAGTTTCACATGTCTGAACTAATTTTTGACATTACGGGAAAAATTGATAAGATTTGCAACTGGCGTAAACAAGCCATTACTTTTATTGCTCTAATCTTATTTGTAGTATTAGGAATGCACCTAATGAAGAACAGAATTAGTATTCACCATAAGAGAGAAATGATAGCATTTTTTCCATGATGAGTGGTAGTGGGGCAGAGTGGGTCACACCAACGGGGGCACAGTGGGTCATGACCTCTTGGTCAGAAATTGACGGTGGACCCATGGGAAAATGCATTTGTGCAAGCATTCACTCCTTCCAATATTCAGTATGGGTTTACGGCTTGTGGTATTTATCTCTTCAACAGAATGGTTTTTACTGAGGATGATTTCTTACCTTTAACTCTAACGAACCATACTTCAATTGCATCTACCAGCACAGTGCAAAAAAATTAGTGAAACTGACTGTAGGCCTACAATACCTGTGACTGTAGGACAAGATGGTAGGCCTACACGTTCCCCTGTTTGTACTCCGTCTACAGTAATACAAAGTTCTATAGTAACACCAGCACAAATTTCCCCACACCCTCAAGCAGTTTCAAAACCATCCACATTAAGTCAGCGTAGAAAGAGGGCAAAAACAGCTGATACCCCTGTAACAACTGATACCCCTGATAAACTGATAAACAACTGATACCCCTGTAAAAGAAATGTTTGAAGTAGAACTGCTTTCTAAACTAGAGAAATCTAAAAAAAACTAAAAGTGTAGACCTAATCCAGTTTCGAAAGAAGATTCTGTTCCAACCTTGTAATGCACAAGAAGATTCTAATAGTGAACATCATCATCAAGGTGCGTATCCTTTATAGGACGTTGCTCTCTTTGCAGCACATCTGAAATTCACTCTGTCTCTAGCCAGTTCATCACTTCGTCGATGGTCATGTTCATGGTTTCTCTAATAGCTTGTAGCCATCTTCTTCTTGGTCTGCCTCTGCGTCCTGGGACCCTAGTATTGTTCTTTCCAGGCCATCGTGACGCTTGATGTGACCAAAGTATGTAATTTTTCTGTATAGTATGTTGTTTATCAGCTAATTCTCTTTAACATTTAGTTCTTTCAAGACATCAGTGTTCTTTCTTTTTTCTGTCCATGGTATCTTTCTGTAGCATTTAATTTCGAAGGACTGGATTTTCGTTCTTAATTTCTGTGTAATAGTCCATGATCCACGACCATAAGTAGCCACTGGGAAAATGCATGCTCTCAATATTTTTAATTTTAGTCTTTGCAGGTGCTTTGCCACATGTTCTTCATTGTGTTTAACTTCTTGATTGCTATTGCCAATCTTCCTAATAGTGAACAAGATGAGGATTTCAATTCAGGAAGTGAATCAGAGGTGTCAGATCTGCCTACTTTAGAATCTGATGACATTGATGTAGTGACTGATATAGATCACTTAAAACAAGGGGATTATTTGTTAATCAAATTTGTAACCAAAAGGTCAATAGTTCATTATGCTGCAAAAATAACATCCGTCAACAACTGTCTCAAAGAATGGATGATTCATTACTTGAAATATCACAAAAATAACATCCGTCAACAACTGTCTCAAAGAATGGGTGATTCATTACTTGAAATATCACTAAGCACAATCATTATGCCAGGTGAGCCTGAGGAATTTATCACAGATGCAGATGATATCCTTATGAAACTGCCGCCTTCCGTTGAGCATGTGGGGGCTGAAAAAAATGCGAAAGCGGCTTATTTTTCCAGTGGATTTGTTCTATTTTAATCTCCAGTGATGCAGATAATCTCCATGTTGTACAGCCATATATTTGAAAGATGTCAGAAGTTAGAATAGAAAACTTTTTGACGTCTGTTGTGAAGCTTGTCATGTGTGCTGATTTTTTACCCACTGTGCCCCTGGTACCGAACCACTGTGCCCCTATACTGGGGTACAGCGGGTCACGTCGGGTAGGGTACTGGTAACTTATTTTATGAGTAACAGTTGTTATTTTAACACAAAATATATTTTTTACTATGAACCTAAGTGGTCACCCTATGTACTGGTACAATAAACTGAAATAAATCTTAAAAACTCTCAGATATGCATTTATTTATAACAAATATGACCCACTGTGTCCCGGTCTCCTCTACTATCTCCATTGCTGTTCATCACATATAGTGATAAAATCCGTAAAACAGCAAACACCAGCGAAGGAAACAACCTTGGGGAACTCTTAAACTAATTTCTTTTTGCAGACGACCAGGTAATCATATCAACAACAGAAGAACAGCTACAGCAACACATTAACAGATTCCAGTTAACATGTAATGAATACAACATGAGAATAAACATCGACAAACCCGAAGTAATGAAATTCGCCAGTAAATCATTCTTAATTCTGCATTCATGTAATTGTCTACACATGTAATTAAAACAAAGTCCACAGTCTTGTCCAGGTGACAACTAGCACATACCAGATATCACACTGCACTGGGAAAAGCAGTTATACAGCTGACAACTAGCACATACCAGAAACCACCCTTCACTGTGTAAAGCAGTTATACAGCTGACAATTAGCACATACCAGAAACCACCCTTCACTGGGTAAAGCAGTTATACAGCTGACAACTAGCACATACCAGAAACCACCCTTCACTGTGTAAAGCAGTTATACAGCTGACAATTAGCACATACCAGAAACCACCCTTCACTGGGTAAAGCAGTTATACAGCTGACAACTAGCACATACCAGAAACCACCCTTCACTGGGGGAAGTAGTTATACAGGTGACACCTAGCACATACCAGAAACCACCCTTCACTGGGTGAAGCAGTTATACAGCTGACAACTAGCACATACTGATATCACCCTTCACTGGGGGAAGCAGTTATACAGCTGACAACTAGCACATACCAGATATCACCCTTCACTGGGTAAAGCAGTTATACAGCTGACAACTAGCACATACCAGATATCACCCTTCACTGGGGGAAGCAGTTATACAGCTGACAACTAGCACATACCAGATACCACCCTTCACTGGGGGAAGCAGTTATACAGCTGACAACTAGCACATACCAGATATCACCCTTCACTGGGTGAAGCAGTTATACAGCTGACAACTAGCACATACCAGATATCACCTTCACTGGGGAAGCAGTTATACAGCTGACAACTAGCACATACCAGATATCACCCTTCACTGGGTAAAGCAGTTATACAGCTGACACCTAGCACATACCAGAAACCACCCTTCACTGGGGGAAGTAGTTATACAGCTGACAACTAGCACATACCAGATACCACCCTTCACTGGGTAAAGCAGATATCCCCCTTCACTGGGTAAAGTAGTTATCACACTTCACTGGGTAAAGCTGATATCACCCTTCACTGGGTAAAGCAGATATCACACTTCACTGGGTAAAGCTGATATCACACTTCACTGGGTAAAACTGATATCACATTTCACTGGGTAAAGCTGATATCACACTTCACTGGGTAAAGCTGATATCACACTTCACTGGGTAAAGCTGATATCACACTTCACTGGGGGAAGCAGTTATACAGCTGACAACTAGCACATACCAGATATCACCCTTCACTGGGTAAAGCAGTTATACAGCTGACACCTAGCACATACCAGAATCCACCCTTCACTGGGGGAAGTAGTTATACAGCTGACAACTAGCACATACCAGATACCACCCTTCACTGGGTAAAGCAGATATCACCCTTCACTGGGTAAAGTAGTTATCACACTTCACTGGGTAAAGCTGATATCACCCTTCACTGGGTAAAGCAGATATCACACTTCACTGGGTAAAGCTGATATCACACTTCACTGGGTAAAACTGATATCACATTTCACTGGGTAAAGCTGATATCACACTTCACTGGGTAAAGCTGATATCACACTTCACTGGGTAAAGCTGATATCACACTTCACTGGGTAAAGCTGATATCACCCTTCACTGGGTAAAGTAGATATCACACTTCACTGGGTAAAGCTGATATCACACTTCACTGGGTAAAGCTGATATCACATTTCACTGGGTAAAGCTGATATCACCCTTCACTGGGTAAAGCAGATATCCCACTTCACTGGGTAAAGCTGATATCACACTTCACTGGGTAAAGCTGATATCACACTTCACTGGTAAAGCTGATATCACCCTTCACTGGCAAAGTAGATATCACACTTCACTGGGTAAAGCTGATATCACACTTCACTGGGTAAAGCTGATATCACATTTCACTGGGTAAAGCTGATATCACCCTTCACTGGGTAAAGCAGATATCCCACTTCACTGGGTAAAGCTGATATCACACTTCACTGGGTAAAGCTGATATCACACTTCACTGGGTAAAGCTGATATCACACTTCACTGGGTAAAGCTGATATCACACTTCACTGGGTAAAGCTGATATAAGTGATACAATTACCTCTAAAGTCGGAGAAGGCACGTCTGTATGGCGGTGGGGACACTGATAGTAAGGAAAGCAGGTCTTCATGCAAAACTAAGCTAGAAACGCCATATCTTGCGCATTGATTCAGCTTGAATTCACAGCGGGCGATTGGAGAAAAAGTAATGCGATTGTTGCTTGAAACAAGACCACCTATATAGGAAACCAGTGCACTTACATCTGTAACTCTGTAGACTAACAATGATCACTGCAGAGTCTTTTTCTTACTTGAAGTGGATACTGGTAATTTCTGCTTTATATCAGATGACGAAAGCTGATAAACAATACAGACTTGTAGAAGAAAACAAAAACAGCAGACAATATAGTGAAAGAAAGAAAGTAGTGAGGGTGTAGACTTCCTTAGGAAACAACCTAACAATATAACTTGACACGTTCATGACTGGAACCCACAGGGAAAGAAAAGAGTAGAGACCAAAGACTGACTGGCAAAGGGCAGTAAAAAAAAAGATTAAAGAGATCAAAATAGTATCATGTGCATAGCTAAAGAATACGGTCCAGTACAGACGTTGGTGTTTATTGACAGTTGCAGGCCTATGCTTTACTGGAAGCAAGAACATATGGTAGTAATGGTAGGGCACTGGTTGAATTCCTACAGCAAGTATGTTTCACCTATTGCGGTGATATTTGCCCAATATGTCTTTATATTATTTATTTTAGTTGCTGTATCAGAATTACAATAAAAAGTATTCTTGAATAAATATGATTTTATGTGCAATAATTGATTTATCAGATTTATAATATCATTAT
Organism: Arion vulgaris; assembly: GCA_020796225.1. Taxonomy (NCBI): domain Eukaryota; kingdom Metazoa; phylum Mollusca; class Gastropoda; order Stylommatophora; family Arionidae; genus Arion; species Arion vulgaris. The sequence goes on along the minus strand of CM036758.1, from coordinate 3,624,704 downwards.
ATATTTTTTGATAATATTAAATGTGTTTACATTTAGTTACAATTTGTGTAATAATGGGAAATATGTGAACCACATCATGTCACATTGGGCATTCCCACATGTGCTCTGCTCTTCGCTGCAACAGATATCCCATAATTCACCTGCTTATCACACCCATGGTTAGTTGATTATTATATCTTCTCTCTCTACCACGAAGAAGACACAGTCTGGTATGTCCAAACTTAACTCCTAATTCTCGCAATCGTTCCAGTGTCTGATATTTGCACGTATCACCAAACTGAGTGCACATACCCACATTGATGACGTCAGCTCTGTCCATATTTCTGCGTTTTAGTAGGACATTATTTGCAAGCCAGTCAGCCCGTTTGTTGCCGTGCACTCTAGCATATGCAGGTGTGTACACTCACAGCCAACTATCAGTTTATAGGTGGTTGTGACCTAAGTCAAGGTCTTGAGATGTGACAGCTGAAGGATGCCACCTTCCCCATTCCGTGTGCAAACTTCTGATAAACAGAGTAAAAGAGAGGAAATAAAACCATTTACCCAGCATGCAAGGAATATCAGAAAAAGAAAGGAAATGAAACCATTTACCCAGCATGCAAGGAATATCAGAAAAAGAAGGAAAAATGTTTAGTTTAGCCGTCGGATCATCATCATTGTACATCAGACCAATTAGTCCATAAGTGCTCCTTCTCAGCGTGTCGCTACTAACGACACTGGCTTTTCTTATTGTCGATCGTTCTTTTTGGCCATTTTGATTATTCATTTTGTGATATATAAACTGCCTACAAAAAGAACGGATGTGATACGTCACATCTTCAGCGCCATTTGGAGCTCTGGTGCTTATCCTTCGGCGATGTGTTCGATTTCAACCAGCGTTTACTGGATTCGCTCTCCATCAGCTTTTGGCCGTCTCCAGCCGACCTGCACGGCAACAGGTTGTTTTTTTCTTTTAGGGTAGTTACCCTTAGACAACCTTCCCTCCCGGGTTGTTGAGTGTCGTCTGCCCAGGTTACCTGTCTTTTTTTATACTACTTGGTTTGCCTACCGTACAGTTTTGTGTACGGTTTGCTCCGCTAGCCCCTGATTGTCCTCAATCGAACTACAAGGCAGTAGTAGTTCTCTGCGAGCGGAAACGCGCACTGGAATCAAGCCTCTGCTGGGTTTTCGCCTTTTCCTGCACATTTGGGTGGTCCGCGCACACCTACACCTACCACGCCCCTTCGTCGCTCCTCCATTAGATCCGTGCAGTCTTCCCCACCGGTGGGCCCACCCGTGCATCGTCCGCATGCGTGTTCGCTCTGCTTTGGTGCCTGCTCACCGTGTCTATTAATTCTCACCGTGCTCACATTCACCATTTCTCTAGACTGTCCGAACACGGAGCTTAACTTAAGCCCCCGCCTCAGGGCTCCGAGTTTTGCCCTATGTGGGATTTCGCCCACGTTTTTCTCTGGATGCACCCTCATCCTTTTAAGTTTATCCGTTCAGTTTTTTCCATCGGCCGGGAGAGATGTGCATTAATAGTCACTCTGGGATTCCACTCGTCCGTGTTGCGAGCGGATCTCATCCAACGTGACCACGTCTGCATCACTACTTATACCAGAGTAGCTCTCCCTCGATCTCTACCCACTTAGCCAGACAGGAACCATTGTCTGTTTCAGGGTCACCACGTTGAGGTGGGGTAGGATCTTGATTAGTGCCAGCTCACTAATCACGCGCGACGTTGTCCCTATGCGCCTTTGATCTCACACCTGTTCCATATTGGTATACTATATGGACCTTCTTCTTCAAACTCTCCATATCGACCACTTGTTAACCACTCTTGTGATTTGTATGTGATCCGAGTCTAAGAGCGATTGTACGTTGTACCAGTTATGCGCCTACAAGTAGTCCAGCAGATCCGATTTGTGCAACGCTTTTTATTTATTCGGGTAGCTTCCCTACCTCACTCGCCTCTTACAACACACCTTGCTCCCCTTGCAAGTCCCGGCAACACATCTTGTAAGTTGGAGTGTTGCTATTCTTTGCTCCCCTTGCAAGTCCCGGCAACACATCTTGTAAGTTGGAGTGTTGCTATTCTTTGCTCCCCTTGCAAGTCCCGGCAACACATCTTGTAAGTTGGAGTGTTGCTATTCTTTGCTCCCCTTGCAAGTCCCGGCAACACATCTTGTAAGTTGGAGTGTTGCTATTCTTTGCTCCCCTTGCAAGTCCCGGCAACACATCTTGTAAGTTGGAGTGTTGCTATTCTTTGCTCCCCTTGCAAGTCCCGGCAACACATCTTGTAAGTTGGAGTGTTGCTATTCTTTGCTCCCCTTGCAAGCCCCGGCAACACACAGGGGGCTGGACTTCTGTCTCCTATAGGTCAGGACACTAGATCTCATCTACTCTGAGATCAAGGAGCCATGGGAACTAGTCTGATTGCACTATACAAACTTTGCTAGACTTCTTGGTAATCGTTTGTTTCCTGGACCACTACGGGCAGGTGGAGTAAAGTCTCCGTCAGCTTTGCTCTTACGCTGACCCTGACCCTGACGATATGATCAATAAATATACAGTGAACAAGTATTAGAGGTTTCCGGACAAAAATAACTAATTAACAAACACGAAATTCGAAACACAAACCCTTTATTTCTGACAGCACACACTGCCTAGCTATACAGACAAGCGTTTTTAACACATTCAGCTAGTTCTTCAATAAAAGAGCTTCACTAAGCCATGTCTTCCATAAACAGCATCGTCTGTTGAACACAGAATAATCAAATAAGATTTGATCGAACAGTATTTCCACAAATAGAAGAGATAAGATTTTTGTGCTTGTATATTTTAGACGAAACAACATACATATACACATATAACATACATACACACAAGTATACACATATAACATACATACACACAAGTATACACATATAACATACATACACACAAGTATACACATATAACATACATACACACAAGTATCAGAGGCGCCCGCAGAAAATTTTCTAGGGAGGGGGCAAAATATTTTTAGTAATGTTTTAATGTAGTTTTAATTTACTGTAGCGTATTTGTATGGTGAACGAATGGACAGGACATTGTAGTAATGAAGGGCATACTGTAGCAACAAAATTTTTATGAACACAATATATGTATATAACAAAAAATATTACAACATAAATCTAAAATAAAATTTATTCTTTAAACAAGAACTGGCGTCGTCTGTTATCGCTACCAAACATATCTACAATTTTGTCCATAAAGTCTTTTTGTTGCAGTTCACTTTGTCTCTGTGTACGCTTAACATGCACAATCCAGACAGACGTTCATCTGACATTGTAGATCTAAGCCATGTTTTTACACGACGTAATGTGCTGAACGATCGCTCCACCGTACATGTTGTTGCTGGTAATGTTAGCAAAACTAGTAAGGCATACCTGACACTCGGATAAAACTTTGTAAAAGGTAACAAGTCGATGAAATCTTGGCTACTTTTGTATTCTCGCGTTTTCCAAAAAACAAAGCAACAAAGGCTTCAGTTTCAAAATTACCAATGTGGTATACCTGATTAATAGTAGACATTATATCCTTTAAACTGTTGACGATTCAGTTTGCACAATTTCGAAGGATGTAGCAACGCTAAGTTAAAGTGTGCACTGTTGGCTTCACAAAATCGACTCTCCATTGAGTTAATTAGAGAATCTAAGTATGGAATGTAAACTGTTTGTCTGAAGTACTCTTCAACACTTATGGTTCCCGGATTACTTAGATGCTTTTGTCTTCCACAATGTCTTGGGATAATCAGTTCAATATCCACTTTCTGTGCGAGTTGTACTGTTTTCTCAAAAATATCCCTGAAATAGTTATCGGAATCACCTCGGTGAAGTTTTACTACACTGAGCAGGTTTTGAACTTGCAGTTGGACTTCTGGAAGATCAACTTGAACAGCTCTTGTTGAGACCCACGATGCCATGCTGAGCTGATATGGTTTCTGGCACATTCATTAAAATCTTTGTACTTTGTACAAGGAGTAGTAATGAAAGTAACATTATTTGACTATTTTCAAGCAATCCAGGGGCAAGTGCCCCTTCCCCCTGCGGGCGCCCATGACAAGTATACACATATAACATACATACACACAAGTACACACATATAACATACATACACACATATAACATACATACACACATTATTCATAGGTAGCTTCAAGTTGATTGTAACAAGATAATAAGAAGTTTGAAGAACCCCAGGGAATCACCTTGACACTAGCAATCAGCTATGAGTCGCTGTCTTCTGTTAGCCCCTGCAACTTGTGTATAGCCCCCCACCCTCCCCACCCCCTTCCACCACAAATGGACGGATCGTCTGGCCTAGTCTTCAACAAAGTTATGTGAGTAAAATACCATAATCTGTTCAATTATATCTCTATCGCCCGTGTGTTGCTGGGGCTCTTAAGGAGAGCAAAGAACAGTAACACAACGACCTACAAGGCATGTCGAAAGAGGCGACTGAGGTAGGGGTCCTAGAGAAGCTACCCTAGTAAATAAAAAGCATCGCATAAATATGATGTGCAGGCCTAATTGTAAGCGCATAACTGGCACACCCGCTCTTAGGCTCGGATCACATACAAATCACAAAAAGTAGTTTAACACGTTGTTAATATGGAGCGTTTGAAGAAGAAATCTCTGAGCTTTTGTAGCACGTCATTGTCATTGTTTCACTTCCTTTCATGACTTTCTTCTGACATTTTTGTATCCACATTTCTGTTTTCCATCTGCTTCTCTTCTTCCTCGTTTTCCTTCAATATAGCAATGAAAAGGGTATATACCACTTTAAATATCGATTTAGGTTTACACAACGCAACAGCTGCATGTCAATATGAAAGTCAATATTAACATGCTAACATGCATAGAAGCCACAAGTAAATTCACTTCCTAGTAGGGATGTTGCTATTACGTTCTAGCCTCCCCGTTCCTGCCACTTCTGAGGCTGTTATGTCCTAGTTAAGACAGCATCAATATATTTATATAAAAAAATATATCTCATCGCTGAAATAGTTCGAAATTAAATTATAACGAACGCGACAAATTTATATAGTACAGTAGTTAACATATATGGCGCGTAAGTTATACTTTTCATCTCGAGACATCTGTCGATTGAACGATTGTCAATGATTTCTTCTTCTTCGAAAGCTCCATATCGACTTGTTAATCACACTGTGATTTGTATGTGATCTGAGCCCAAAAGCGATTGTACGTTGTGTCATCTAAGCACCTACAAGTAGGCCAGCACATCTGATTTCTGCCACTCTTTATTTACAAGGGTAGCTTCCCTAGGCCCCTAGTCGCCTCTTACGACATGCCTTGTAGGTCGCAGTGTTACAATTCTTTGCTCCCATTGAGAACCCCTGCAACACACAGGTATTGTCAATGACTCATGTTGCTGTTGTTTGTTATGTAATTAGTACTACACAGTTCACGAAGTACTCGTATAGTATAATTGTTTTTGCAAAGTAAGGTTACGGCAGCGAATGAGCGAGAAATCATAACGACAGAGAAGAGGTGCCTTAGAAAAGCTGTAGGTGATACAATAAGAGATTAATTTAGAAATGAAGAAATCAGAAGAAGACTGGATGTGAAACCAGTCAGGCAATTCATAAAAGAACAACAAATTCAATGGTTTGGACACCTGACAAGAATGCCCTGGTTTCGTCTACCACAGAGCGACACTGAAAAAATATAACGAGTACAGAGCAAAAAGAAGACCACGCAAAAGATGGAGCGACGGTATCAAGAACAGCCTTAAGAAAATGAATAACTGCTTACAAAGTGCATTAGAACAATCACACACAAGATCACTACGTTTCCCCAACACTTCTATAAAGAAGTCAATGGTGGAAGAGAAAAAGAAGAAGAAGTACGGTATGAGACGTATAACATCCTCTCGAACTAGCTACATTTTAAATTAAAAGTCCATAGTCTATTTTTAGTTTCTAGACTTCTATGCAACAGGAATCATCGCTAGACGAAATAAGTGAACCTGATAGACGCAAAATGAAAAGTTAGACAACTTCTTAATCCAGATAAGATATGTTAATTATGCGTCCATGGGAAGAAGACCAAGGCCAAATTCGTTGCTTGGCCATTCGTAGTATAAAGACTATTGCCACGGCAATCGTAAATAAGAAGCCATCTATAGAGAAGGCCGTGCTATTGCGCTCGCCCGTGTGTTGCCAGGGCTCGGAAGAAGAGCAAAGAATAGTAAACTGCGACCTACAAGGCATGTCGTAAGAGGCGACTGAGACAGGAGCCTAGGGAAGCTGCTTTAGTCTTCTTCTTCTTTGCGTTCGTTCTTTACGACCAATTTTAATCACTCTTTGTGATATGTTTGATCTTTGCCAAGAACGTGTATACGTTGCACATTGGTTTGGTAGGCCCCTAAACGCATAGATTTCTACACGTTTAGGACACATGCATCCTATTTCAGCCAAACCTCCTTACTCGCCTCTTACGACATGCGTGGTTGGTAACAGTGGTTCTATTCTTTACACCCCAAATTTGGGCCTGATAACCACTCGGGCTAGCTGCCCTAGTAAATAAAAAGCGCCGCAGAAATAGGATGTGCTGAACTACTTGTAGGCGCATAACTGGCACAATGTATAATCGGTTTTAAGCTCAGATAACATACAACTCACAAAGAGTGGTTTAGCAAGAGGTCGATATGGAGCGTTCGAAGTAGGTCAAGGGTTGACAATAATATTTGTCATACTACCAGGTGGTATGGACGACGCAATGGCTTTCCTAGAAAATCGTGCAACATCTGGTGAATTTATTGATCGCACAAGGTTTCTACATCGATACTAGCATAGCGCACAGAAAATAAACATCGATACTAGCACAGCGCACAGAAAATAAACATTCGCCAGAATTGTTGTTGATACTCTACATCAGCGTTTCCAAAGTGGCGGTACCGCCCCAGTGGGCGCTGAAGTGGTCTAGGGGGCGGTAGTGGATTCAGAAGAATTTGGGGTGGGGGTTCAGGCGATTAGGGTCGGTGGCTCCTTAAAAAAGAAATTAATAATAAATATTTTATAATAAATTATTTTCGTTATTTTGAGATTGAATAATCATTTAAAATTTGAATTATTCATTTAAATTCATCTTATGCCCGTTTTACACGATCCATTTTTTTCATCAATTTCTATTTCATGCACATAATCCTTTAAAATTGATCATGTATTACAGAAATATATATCAATTTTCTATGTCAAAGAGAAAATAGAGCATGTATATATGTGGGAGGGGGCGTTGGCAAACTGTTATAATGTGGAGGGGGCGTTACAAAGTTTATGTTGTGCAAAGTGGGCGGTGGGCGTTACAAAGTTTATGTTGTGCAAAGTGGGCGGTGGGCGGTACAAAGTTTATGTTGTGCAAAGTGGGCGGTGGGGGTTACAAAGTTTATGTTGTGGAAAGTGGGCGGTGGGGGGCGTTACAAAGTTTATGTTATGCAAAGTTGACGGTGGAACGAAAAAAGTTTGGGAATCTATGCTCTACATTTTTCAGAGGCGTGTATTACTCATCTAAGACCATGTCTACCTATATACGTTGTTTAACACACACACAAAAGACAAGGGAAAACTGAATTATGATCTACAAGGTATGTTCTGCGCCTAACTATATGCCGAGTTGGTGTAGAGAAGATTGGCTGAACCGATGGACTATGGGGACGACTGGTCGGAACATGTATGCAGAGATAAATAGACCAAACCCCAAGGACAATATAAATCTACTACAGCGAAAAGATCAAAGCACTATCTTTGAGTTAAGAACAGGACATGTTGGACTGAATTACCACCTAAACCCCACACAAATACCACACTGTAGAAAGTGCAGTCATTCATGTTCTTATGTTCTTACAGCCGTCATTTGATCACTATAAAGTTATTTTATGGTCTGTATCAAATGTAATGGTAATCCCATTTCTCCCATAATCTTCCACAATTCCTGATGCTCTACACAATCAAATGTCTTTGAGTAGGCAATAAAGCATGAGTATAGATCTACATTATACTCTCTAGATTTTTCTATGATTGTTCTCATGTTAAATATATGGTCACGTGTACCTCTGTTCCATCTAAACCCAGCTTGTGTTATGTTGATATTTTCTTCCATTTTCCTATACAGTCTTCCCATAATAATTTTTAATAAGATTTTACTTGCGTGGCTTATCAATGCCACTGTTCTATAGTTGGTACATAATTTGGTGTCCTTTTAGGTATTGGGATAAATATTGATCTTTTCCATTCCTTTGGCCATATTCCTGTTTCCCATACCTTTTTGCATATTACATGATATATTTGTATGCTTTGCTCTCCTCCTGCTTTGATAAATTCTGCTGAAATATTATCACATCCTGGTGATTTTCCCATCTTCAAGCTTTTTATTGCCCATTCAACTTCCTCTAGCGTTGGTTCTGGTTCTTTCTCTGTGATTATTTCAGTGTTTGCTCCATTGTCCTTTTTGCCTCTGTTCATATACATTTCACTGCAATATTCTTTCCATCTGTTGAGAATTTCTTCTTGTTCTGTTAAGGTTGCTCCCATACTAACTTTTATTGCATTTAGTTTTGGTTTAAATTTTATGGTCATTGATTTTATTTCTTTGAACATTTCCTGCTCTCTTCCTTTCTTCTGGTGTTCTTCTAACCTTGCACAACAATTTTGTAGGTATTGCTTTTTATCTCTTTTTTATGTTCTTCCTTATTTCTTTTGTTATATTTTTGTAGGCCAACCTATTTTCTTCCTTCTCTATTCCCTGTGCCTTTTTTTTCTCTTCTCTGTTGTATTAACTCTAGTGTATCGTTTGCAATCCACTCATTCTTTCTGTCTTCTCTGTTGTATTAACTCTAGTGTATCGTTTGCAATCCACTCATTCTTTCTGTCTTTTCTTTGTGAAACCATATCTTTGGCTGTCGACAATAGGATATCTCTAGCATGTGTGGTCAACTCATCTGGTGTCATCTCTTCTTGGACTGTCATCAGTATTTCAAATCTGTTCTTTACTTCTACTCCATATTCCTCTGTGATTTTAGTAGCATCAAAATGTAGTGGTTTTAGTTTCTTCTCTAATTTTCTGAGCTTAAATTTTATCATCGCCATTAACAGCTCATGGTCACTTCCACAGTCTGCACTAGGCAAGGTTTTAGCCATTGTTATGTTTGATCTCCATCACTGTTGGATTATTATATAATCTATTTGGTTTTGGTCTTCCGTCTAATGACGTCACGGTATATAACCTTCTAGGATGGTCTTCCCGTCTGTTGACGTCCAGGTATATAACCTTCTAGGATGTTGTTGAAAGTGTGTTTGCTATCACCAGATCATTTTCAGCACAAAAAGTTATCAGTTTGTCCCCTGCCTCATTTCTACTGCCTATGCCGTTTTCCCTACTATTTGGTTTTCTTCTCTTGCTCTATCTTTTCCAACTTTGGTATTGAAATCTCCCCCATTATTATTAAGATGTCGCTTTTGCTAACTTGATCTACTGTTTCCTGGAGAATGTTATAAAATTCCTCTATGTCTTCTTCTTCTGCATCTGTAGTTGGTACATATATTTGTATAAGTGTAATGTTTCTTGATTTTCCTTTAAGTCTTACATTAATAATTCTTTCATTTATGGGATTGTATCCTAGAAGTGTATTAGATGTTTGTTTTTGTAGATATATCGCCACTCCATTCCTTCCTTTTGTCTCCTACAGAGTATATAAACATTCCATTTTGTATTAAAGTGACCTTGTCGCTCCACTCTATGCTCAGAGTATATAAACATTCCATTTTGTGTATTAAAGTGACCTTGTCCGCTCCACCTATGCTCAGAGTATATAAACATTCCATTTTGTTGTGACTTGTCCTCCACTATGTCAGAAATTCCGTATATGTTGATATTTAATTGTTCTATTTCTTTCTCAACTATCTAGATGTTTCTCATTGCTTTCTCACATTCATCGTTCCTCATCACTTTCACATTTGTTCTCATCATTCATCCGTTTCTCCATATCATCGTTTCACATTCATCGTTCTCTACATTCATCGTTCTCTCATCTATGTTCCATTTACATTATACTGTTCTCATTCATCGTCCATTATTGTTCTCTAATTCTATCGTTCTCATTCATCTTCTCACATTCATCGTTTTCTCATTCACGTTCTACATTCATCGTTCTCACATTCATCGTTCTCACATTTCAATCGTTCTCACATTCATCGTTCTCATCTCATCGTTCTCACATTCATCGTTCTCACATTCATCGTTCTCACATTCATCGTTCTCACATTCATCGTTCTCACATTCATCGTTCTCACATTCATCGTTCTCACATTCATCGTTCTCACATTCATCGTTCTCTCATTCATCGTTCTCACATTCATCGTTCTCACATTCATCGTTCTCACATTCATCGTTCTCACATTCATCGTTCTCACATTCATCGTTCTCACATTCATCGTTCTCACATTCATCGTTCTCACATTCATCGTTCTCACATTCATCGTTCTCATTCATCGTTCTATTCATCGTTCTCACATTCATCGTTCTCACATTCATCGTTCTCACATTCATCGTTCTCACATTCATCGTTCTCACATTCATCGTTCTCACATTCATCGTTCTCACATTCATCGTTCTCTACATTCATCGTCTCTCATTCATCGTTCCTCAATTCATCGTTCTCATTCATCGTTCTCACATTCATCGTTCTCACATTCATCGTTCTCACATTCATCGTTCTCACATTCATCGTTCTCACATTCATCGTTCTCCCATTCATCGTTCTCACATTCATCGTTCTCACATTCATCGTTCTCATCATTCATCGTTCTCTCACATTCATCGTTCTCATTCATCGTTCTCACATTCATCGTTCTCTACATTCATCGTTCTCCATTCATCGTTCTCACATTCATCAAGTTCTCACATTCATCGTTCTCACATTCATCGTTCTCACATTCATCGTTCTCCATTCATCGTTCTCACATTCATCGTTCTCAATTCATCGTTCTCATTCATCGTTCTCACATTCATCGTTCTCACATTCATCGTTCTCACATTCATCGTTCTCACATTCATCATTCTCACATTCATCGTTCTCACATTCATCGTTCTCACATTCATCCTCGTTCTCCTCATTCATCGTTCTCACATTCATCGTTCTCTACATTCATCGTTCTCACATTCATCGTTCTCTACATTCATCGTTCTCACATTCATCGTCAGTTCTTCTACATTCATCGTTCTCACATTCATCGTTCTCCATTCATCGTTCTCACATTCATCGTTCTCATCATCGTCCATTCATCGTTCTCATTCATTCATCTCTCTCACATTCATCGTTCTCACATTCATCGTTCTCACATTCATCGTTCTCACATTCATCGTTCTCATTCATCGTTCTCATCATTCATCGTTCTCATTCATCGTTCTCACATTCATCGTTCTACATTCATCTTCTCATTCATGTTCTCACATTCATCGTTCTCACATTCATCGTTCTCACATTCATCGTTCTCTCATTCATCGTTCTCACATTCATCGTTCTCTCATTCATCGTTCTCACATTCATCGTTCTCTCATTCATCGTTCTCACATTCATCGTTCTCCCATTCATCGTTCTCACATTCATCGTTCTCACATTCATCGTTCTCACATTCATCGTTCTCTCATTCATTGTTCTCTCATTCATCGTTCTCACATTCCACGTTCCTATTTTAGTTTTCTTATTAAGTCCAATGCGGGGGCCTTCCTTGACAACACAGTCTGGCTTTTGGCCGTCATCAGATTTGCTAGTACTAGTCCCCGCCTTAGACTCTTCCCCAGTGTGTTTATAAGATCCTCCTAGCCTGGGGGCCTCACCAGCAGATCTTGTTTCTATTATGTTGTATTCCATATTATTGTTAGGGTTTTCTAGGCATTGTCTTGGAAGATAGTCTGCCATTGCTTTCCTTCCTGGCAGTGACCATGCTGGTCCATGACCGTAACCATTGTCTCTATTACAGAGATCATCTGTCTACCTTCCTGGCAGTGACCATGCTGGTCCATGACCGTAACCATTGTCTCTATTACAGAGATCCTCTGTCTACCTTCCTGGCAGTGACCATACTGGTCCATGACCGTAACCATTGTCTCTATTACAGAGATCATCTGTCTACCTTCCTGGCAGTGACCATGCTGGTCCATGACCGTAACCATTGTCTCTATTACAGAGATCCTCTGTCTACCGTCGCAAGTTTTGAGACCATAACCATTGACACTGTCGTCTGCTCCCTCACTCATCCACCACCTGCTCCAATGGCTTCCACGTAATCTGCCGGGGGCTAAACAGGTACTCCGCCTTGCCCAAGGGTGTCCCGTAGACTAGCGGAGGGAAGGAGACGCCTTATATCTCCTTTGATAGACATACATATACACATACATAATAAAAAAACCAGAGACTAATAAGTAGTTTTATATATATATATATTTTTTTATATAGTGCATTCTACAGTTTGTTATTGTTTGTGCTTATTTTTAGAAATGCTGAAATTTGTCATATATATATATGTATGTAGTATGGCTTTGGTATGTTAAGCTGTGTGTATGTATTTAGAGTAATATATAAAACAAATATTTGTAGCGCAGACAAAAGAGATGAATCATGGATTTTAAGACTTTATATAATTTTTTTAAATTAACTGCCTGTGAAACTTAAAATTTCACAGGCAGCTAAGCAACAGATGATCAACAGCATTTTTATACCTACTTTGTGTTACCAGAGCCAAACATGGACATTGAGCAAAGCGCAGTCACAAAAATAACTACATGTGAAATGCGTTGCCTGCGAAAAGTTACCAACACAAGAAAAGACAGAATCACCAACATCAGCATAAGAAAGAAAGTTGGCACGAAACCGTGCTTGAATTACATAGATAAACAAAGTATGAAGTGGTTTGGCCACTTAATAAGAATGCATCCAAACTCCACAATATACAGTCTTCTACAACAGAATATCGGGAAAGAAGGCAAGAGGAAGACCACGGAAAAGATGGTTAGATGGCGTAGCAGAATTCTGTGAAAGAGCAAAGATAACAATCACACAAGCCACCAGAACAGCGCAAGACAAAAACAGAAAACACGACACTGGGCAACAACCCGGTAGCAGTGTGACAACAGAACAGCCAAGACAAAACGGAAACCACGACACTGGGCAACAACCCGGTAACAGTGTGACAACAAAAGAAGAAGATATAATTTTTTTAGTAGATGAGATCTAACACAGTGTACTTTTGTAGGTATGTTTTATTTAGTATGGATGAAATATATTCAATACAACGTATATATATCGACAGACATTTGTCTATTTCTACACTTATAGATATGTCAATAATAACAAATATATTTAGTGTAACATAACAAAATATTTAGTGAAGGTATCATAGGTACATTCTTCTTCTTCGAATGCTCCATATCTGCCACTTGTTAACCACTCTTGTGATTTGTATGTGATCCGAGTCTAAGAGCGACTGCATATTGTGCTAGTCATGCGCATAAAAGTAGGTCAGCACATCCTATTTCTGCGACGCTTTTTATTTACTAGGGTAGTTTCCCTATGCTCCTACCTAGGAGGCCTCTTACAACACATTTTGTAGGTCGCAGTGTTACTATTCTTAGCTCCACTTGCGAGCCTCAACAACTCATGGACGTTCATAGATACAAATTGTTATTAGACAGTGATAGATGTATATACATATATTGACATAGCAGAAGATAGCAGGAAATTAAATGTTAAAACAAAATGGGGAATTAAGAATGATTTTTGTTTTAGAAAAGAATACAAAAGAGAGTTTAAATTAGTCACAGAGAAAAAACGAACCCTTAACCTGGCAACCGATTAAAAAAATCTTTTTCCGGAGCCCTAAAAAAAGCCCACATCAGAATTATATTAAACACGATAATTTTGACTGAAGGTGATAAAAAAACAAAGATCAAAATTAAGAGCATGCATACCCCGTGGCAAGTAGGGGTGGAAGCATGACATTTAATAAAGTAGGGGAAAAAAAATGTTTTTTGAATTTTGTTCAGGGGGGTCCCGTATATCGGACAGAGAAGTGAAAAAAGATCATCCAAAAAAGAACTAAAATCAAAAAAAACTAGTAGTAAAAATAAGAAAGAGAAAATTGAGATATTTTCCCGAGTACCCAAGGGGGGGGGAAATACCCCCCCTGAAGAATTTTTGGGGGCTTTTCCCCCTCCAACAACATTTTTCAGCCAGGCAAGGTGGAAAAAAGTCTGAAAATAGAATTGGATAAAACCCAACAAAAACAGGAAATGTGACGTCACATTTTTTTAATTTGAATCTATAAACGTCGAAAATATTGTCTGAGCGAGTACAGTTTTTTGGTGAGTCTTTTTTAAAATATTTTTTTTTATAATTTATTTGAAAATGTTCAAAACAAATGAACATGTTTTTTTGGGATTGTTCCAATCATTTTTTGAATTTTTTAAAATTGTTTCTAACAATCCGTCTTTTTAACGTTTTTTAAGTCTTAGGGTGTACACTTTGTTTGTCTGTCGCCCCATCGCTGGGATGTACTAGTGAAAACAGGTTAACAGTGAAGAGACTGTCCAAACCGCGGAGTGCACATGTGATGCAGTGAAGCCAGTGATACAGAAGTTTAACCATTTTTGTGGAGCTTGAAGTTGGTGATGTCAAAAAGGTAAACAAGGGGGTGGGCACAATCTGTTGCCATTTTGGAATTTTTTTTATTTGTTCTTTTTTTTCTGGGGGACGTTTTCAAGAAGTCGATTAGAAAGAATACATGAAAACAAAGGATTATGTGGAATTTTAAAAACCAAAACCCAAGGCCTTGGTCTTTGGAAGAAAGAAAGTTGTTGTGACAATGCCGCCACCCCAACTTGCAAAATGTGAAGAACTTGATATCCCTAAAGAGAAGAGAATAAAGAGAGAAGATTCCCGGGAGATGAGGCAAGAGATGCTGGATTGTCATTAAAGGGGAGACCAAGAGAGAAATGTTAGAGTGTCGGGCCCGTTTTCAATGGGTTGAAGAGGGGAAAAAGGAAAAATAATTTGTGATTTTTTCGCCTTTCACCGCCCAAATTTGGCCCAACGAGAAGAAATACAGTTGTTCGAAAGCTCAACCCTGTGGATGGGGTCGAAGAAGCCCTTTTCAGAAATAGCTACAGCCTTTATGATGAGCTGTCTGAAGAAGCCCTTGTCAAAATAACTTTTAAAGGGGGAAAATTTACAAGCAGCCAAAATAAACTTGGAGGAAGCAACCCCGACTGTACTGAAACCCTAGGGTTTATCACTGATTTTGGAACATTGTCAATTTACGCTGACTTAAGATTCTTTCTGACAATATGTTTTGGGTATCGGGGAAAGAAGCTCCAAAATGAAACTTATAAAAATTACCTTCAACCATGAGCCGTGAGATTGTCGGATTGGTGTTCTGTCCATTGAAACGAGCTAAAGAAAAAAGATTTTGACGATGTTTGCCCTTTGTTTGCCACAATGAAAACAAGAAGACTTTCCCTTCTAGGATTTAAGTGTCAAGGACATTTTTTGGTCTGGTTTTGCCGTGTTTTTTTTTAATGTTCGGGGAAAAACAGTTGCATTAAAAATTTTTGGAAAACTTTTGTTTTGTGTTTGTTTCGGATTTTGTCTGGATCAACATGGCAGTAAGTACCGGCAGAAAAGGAGGTGAGTTTGAAGGAAAATTTTAGTCACCAACCCATTCAGCATAGGGGGGGGTTTCCGGGTGAATTAAAACGGGCCCCGCCCGGGGAGTTTACTTAGCAGCCAGTTTTTTGGGGACAAAAAAAAGACATAAAGGGGGCGGGAGAAGACTATCATAAAAGGAGACATACCAGCAAAGAAAAGAAGAGGAAGCCCAGGGAGAAGATGGATTCAGGAGAACTGAGGGTTTTAATGAAGGAGGGGGGAATCCCCGATAGAGAAACGGAGGACTTTGCTGGCAAAGTTCTGTTTTAGAAAGGTTTAAGATGATGAAATTTGTTATTCACACCCTCATCCTGTTATTCACTTCTATCATCCCCGTTATTCCTGATTTATCTATTTGCAGAATAAAACTTTAAAAATTTATTTGTTTTAAATTTTAAAAGCGAACACCCCATTATGAAGATTTGCTCCATGTTGAAAAAAAGCTTGAATAATAATAAAACCTCTCGAGTTAAAATGCGTCCATCGAAAGGGATGATGACAAAATCCAGACGTGTACTGTTGCACCTTTTGGGGGGCGGGGGGGACGAGAGTCCAACTAGAACAAAACCCCCGCCCAAAGGTGGGGAAAATGATCAATTGAATGTGGTGTTGGTGTTTGCTTTTGCGCTGCCGTTTTTTTTGGACTCAACAATACGATGATTCGCATTGGGGTTCCTTTTGTTGACAGCCCACTTTGGGGCGATCGGGCGGGCCCCAGCACGTAGCTTTTCGAAGATTTCAGAGACATTTTTAAGATGTTTTAAAGTTTTTTTCTGTCCAAGAAACGTCTGCCCCTTTTCTCCCATACATCAACTTTTTTGGGGTGGTTTATGGCATTAAAGGGACCCATCTCAGTTGGGCCTTCTGCAACAGGGTGGTTGACGCTGGGATCTTTGTTTGGAGGATTTCCCTGTCTAATTTTGTCCGCCAGTTTTTTTTTAGTATTCTGGAGACAGTTTGGGGGAAAATGGTTTAATTTTTTTTGGGTGTCTGATACACGTCCATGTTCCTTTTGCGACAGCAGCTTTTAGCCCCAGGCCTGAAATTGCTTTGGACTATGTTTACCCCCTTCGTTCCCAAAAGTGACACGTAACCTTCCGAACGCACCTGGCTTTGGATATCCTATTGGGGCCCCTTAGAATCTATGTTTGGGATCGAAGAGGTGCCAAGATACAAAGTGTCCGTTGACTGGAGACGCGGGGTTTTTAATGTTGAGACTGACGGTACTGTTCCAGGGGGCGGGAACAGACCCCGTTTTTTGGGGTTAATGGTAGGCCAAACCTACACAGGCCATTGAGAATTTGCCCAAAAGGGTCGTTTTTCCCAGAAAAGGAGGAAGTTCCAGCAAAAAACATTTTGGGATAGTTTTTTTTTTACCGGGGGAGGTTTTTAACCCCCAAAATTTTAAATAGGTTAGTCTTTCCTGTTTAATTTACCCATGTTCGTCGCCCCCCAAAAGACATCCGGAGCATGGCAAAACATCATGTTGAAGAGTGGGGGGCCAGACACCCTGTTTGACCCCCGGGCATGGAAGGTTTCCCGACAGCCCCCTTTCGTCGACACGTGCCCGCCTGGGAAACTGTTGACGATTTTGGGAAAATTTTCCCGGGCACCCAAATTTTTTTTCCATGATTTTCCAAAGACCCCCGAACGTGTCAAAAGTTTTTGTCAGATCGACAAGCCCCAATAGAGGTTAGGTGCGTTTGGCTTTTCTTAGTTGGCAAGAAAATATAAAGGCGCGTTCCAGACCCCCAAGCCAATTGTCCCATGTCCTGTTCCAGGATGATTAATGATTGGGGAGGACTTGGCCGTAGCCAGATTGAAGGGGGGATTTTTGAAGGGGGGCCCCTGGTTTTTTCCCCTTGTACGGGGGACAAAGTGGACCCTTAAACCTGTAACGTCGTGCACCAAATGGATGTAAATAACTCTGTAAATTTTTAGCATCAACGTGGGCCCTTTTTTTGTGGGACTTGGTTTTATGAGTCCCACCGGTCCCTTTCCCCGCTGAATCGGGTTGTTGCCTCTTTGACCCCCAAGGGGGGGAAATCAAGTTTGATTGATTGGGACCAGCATGGCCCATGGCTTCAAACATTTTTTTTTGATGGAAACCGCAAAGCCCAGCGATTTAGCATTGAGGTTGTAAATTAGTAGTTTCCCATTCACGAGATGGGGAGGGGGTGAGATTTTGGGGTCTGCAAACGGGGGCCTGCGAATTTCCCATACTGCTCTATCCGGGAACCCTGCTAATCTGTCCATGGAACTGAGCCCATTTTTCCCCCCTTTCCAGCAAATTTTTTACCCCTATCACCCCTTTTTAACCCCTTTGCACCCCATTTCAACCTGTTGATATTCTTGATTTTTTCCCTTGTTGCAAACAATTCCATCTTCTTTCTTATAAAGTTGTCACTAGTGGTTGCCCAGACATTTTTCCTGATTTATTTTTTCCAATTGTTCCATTAATTTAGTTAGGATTGATAAACATTTGAATTGAAAATTTGAAATTTGGGTTTATTACTATAAACTTGTAGTTCTATATTGTTTTTTGATTTTTAAAAGCTGATGTTGTTTCCCAAATTTCGTATCAAAATTTTTTTTTAAATTTTCCCCACAAAATTCCCTAAATAGGGGGGATGCCTGTTTTTTTTATATTTTAGATTCCAGGGATATCTGCATTACTTGATAGGTTTTTCATTATATTTTTTTTATAATTCACCCAACTTTTGATGCATAAAAAAGTTGTCTGTTTTTTTTTGAAATTTTTGTTGTTTCTTTTTAAAAGGGCAATATATCTAAAACCCCAAATTTTTAGTATATTTTCCCCCAATGATGCCTTTTCCCCCCCAAAATTTTTCGCATCACCCAGTCAAGGGCCACCCCAAAAATATGGGGAGAAGAATAACCCTTTTGCTTACCCCAAACCAAAAACCAGCCCTTGGTCCACCATTAGTGCAATCGACCCCGGAACCATCATAGCTTTAAAATTTTTATTTTTTTGTCGGTTTTCCCAAGCTTTCCCGAAATTTTCCCCGGAAATTCGGAAACCAAATTTTTCAAAAAAAATGAGTGGTTGTTGTTTCAAATTTTCCCCCAAAATTAGTTGTGTGAAATTTTTTTGGTCTCGCAGCTTCTCCGGGTCAAAAACCAGTTGTTCTTCTTTGTGTCCATGCCCTTGATTCTATTAAGAAGATTTTGAAAAAGTCTTGGTCATTACTGATAATGGGGGTGACCCCTTCCAGTTGTTTACTTGAGATCACATTTTTGGGGGTCTTAAAATTTTTCCTTTTTCCATTGATCTGGGAAAAATTTTTTTTCCCATACTTTATTAAAAGTTTTTGACCTGGCTAATAGTTTACATCAGTCCTTTGAGATTTCTTTTGTAATTTGTACACCCCCTGCCTTTTTGTTTATCAAGGAATCATTTCTTTGACCTCAGCTACACTTATCATTTCTTCGAATTGGAGGAGTGTTTTTGCCTCTTCCAACCCGAGGACTTGGGTCAGGTTATTTAATTTTCTTCAAAATGTTCTGTCCATCTTTCCCCTTTTGCTAAACTGATTTAGAATTTTACCATCTTTACTCTTGATTGGGCCAAATTTAAACAAAAGTTCCAGTAAGTTGTTTTAGTGTGTTGTAAGCATTTTTGTTTTAATCTTTCTTAATACCAATCGATTAAAACAATTCTTTTTTAATGTAAAGATCATCTAACCCTTTTTTTATATCCTTATCAGAATAACTATTTGTCTAATTTATAACAAATTATTCAAAAAAGTCAAAAACTTGCTCTGTTTACTTTTTTGAATGACCATTCCTAAAATTATCTTTTTAAAAATGAAAATACTTGCTAACACCTACCAGACAAAAAAATATTTAACAGCATCCCAAACTGAAAAAATATGTAGAACAATTTGTTGTGTTTTATGTCACATTTGACAAATTTTTTTTCAAATACAGAAAAAGGGAAAAAAATATTCTCAAACCGAAACGGGGGCTGGGGGCGAGGGTATATTAACCAAATATCAGGAGCCCGGTTCTAATTTAAAAACAAATTTTTTAAATAGGAAAAGAGAATTTTATTCCCATCAGAAGAACATAACCTAAAAAAAACCCTCAAGTCAAAAAGAAAAAAAAATACAATAATCCCCAAAAAAAAATATATATATTTGTTTTTAAAAAAACAAAAAAAAATATTATAAAAGAAAAAAAAAAAAAAAATGCAGCAATTGTTCTATTTATATTTGTAATTAATATATTTTCTGTTTATTATTAAAAAATTTTTGAAATTATTATTCTAATGATCTATTTATTTTCCAACGCTGAAGAACGACTGAGAAATTTCACCTGAATGCAATGATATTGATTCGTTAATTTAAAATTTTTTTCCAGATGTAACGATATTCAAATTTTTTTTTTCATAAAAAAATATTTGATCAGTAATTGTTTAATTGCTTAAACATTTGCTTTTGTATATCAATGTTTCACTTCTTTAAATACATGTTTATATAGAAAAAAAACCTGAAAATTTTTCCCTTTGGAAAAATGATTTCTTAGCTTTTTTAAACTTGACAAAGTAAAATAACAAAATTAAAAAAATTTTTCCTTTTCCAAAGCCCAGAACAGGATTTGTTTCAGATTGGGCTTCCGAAGGCCAGATTTTTTTTTTTCTTTTTTAAACCCCCTTGATCTCTAGGCTATTGACAAAGGGAAAAGCTTTTACACCAAAAAAAATGGAGCAGTCACTTTATACTTTGAAGCAGAAAAATACTTTAAAAGGGTCAACATGTCCAGCCACACATAAAGAAAAGATAACAGAAATTTTGTAGAAACAGTTACAAAAAAAACTAGAAAAATTTTTGTTTATTAAAAAGGTTTTGGGTTTCCTTGTGTCGAACTTAAAGAAAGGCAGAATATCAGAAGCCCAAAAAATTTTCAGATTTGATTTTTTGGGTGGGCTTTCCATTTTTCATCATGCCAACTCTAAAAAAAATTTCAAAATTAATTTTTGAAAAAAGTCCTGCTGAAAAATGATTTTTCATAGACAAAACTAGATCTAGTTTTTGACACTGGGCTGTTTTCTCATTAATTTATCTTGAGCCTTTTTAAATTTTTTTTAAATTTACTAAGGTTTTAAAGTTTTTTTATTTTTTTTGGGGTCCATAATTTTTTTTGCTTTTTTGACCAATGGCAAGTGTTTTACTGGACAACTTCTTTTCGCTTTTTTTTCCTTCAGCTCATACATAAGTCTCTTTTCAAAAAACTTGCCCTTTTTCAATTTGGCTTTACACAACTTGTCATGCAGTTTTCCAGGGGGGACCCAAAAATTGCAGATCTAGTTAAAAGGGGCCAAGTCAAAGGGTTTACTTCAGAAAAGGGTTTTAACCTTTATGGCTCAGTCCCCGAGAAAAACACAAAATTTCCAGAGATTTAAAATCCAGCAGCTGTACATCTAGTTATTGTTTCCAAGCCTTTCTTTTAAAAAATCAATTCAGGAGAATTTGTTTTTTATAATTTAGGGGATTTATTTTTAAAAGCTTCAGATAACAATTTGCTAGATTAATTGTGTTCAGTGAAAACATTCACAGTGATGTTGGTTTTTATTTGACCCTTAAAAAAAACCCTCCTTATATGATTGAGAAACAGTGAATTTCCAATGTTTAGTCCAACTGCATAGAATATGATGGTCCTAACTGCCCAGTCCCTTTTTAAATGTACATAAAAGATTTTCCTAACTGCCCCGTCCCCTTAACACATAGAATATGATGTTATCAAAAAGATAAAGTAGAAAGTTTTTGGGACTCTGTGGGGAGCCATTTGTATTGTGTTCCAAAAATAGTGGGTTTAAACCAACCGTTTATTCCCAATATACCCGGGATGAAAAAGTGCTCATTTTTTGATTTACTTAAACACAATATAAAAAATATCATGAATATGTCCATCACACAGAGTTACCCCATAGTTGTTCAGTTTTTCTTCCTCTAGTTGAAAGTGTCATAGTCGGGGAACTCTACAAAGTAGCTTCTGCATTGTTTTTAATTATTCAAACTCAGAAAGTCTGTGTTTTCATAATCAAATGAGTGGACTAAAGAGTTAATTATACAAGGAACTGACCATCTGTACATCTGTGGATGAATCCAGGAAGCACAATAGTTAACCAAAACAAGATAAAGAATGCAAGTTATAAATTTATTACAGATATGTTTTCTTGTATTCTCATTTTATCCTCAAAAGGACAAGCCAACCAGGAACACAGCAAGGCGCAACAGGATTCATTCATATCAGAAATAACTTCTTCTGCTAGACAACATTCACAGAAGAGCCCACATAACCCCAGACAAAATTCATAGAAATAAGTATTACCTATATAAGGAATTGCTGAAAAACTATGTAGCAATGATAAACACGAAAACAAAGTACTGCAGTTTACAAATACAAAACCAATAATAATAGTTTCGATCAAAAGGACTTATCAAGCAAAGAATAAAGTGAAGTGAAGATATTCATGTCTTAACGGCACACAACATATAGAATCGGACAATAAATTCTAACACCCCTAAAATGAAATCTGGATTAAATTAAAAAAAAGTAGTAATGAAAAACATAAATACACAAAATATTTGTTGTATTTTAAATTTTCCATTACTACTTTTAAAAATTTAGAAATAAGTAAGGGGTTTCAAGTATAGTGGAGAGACATCAGACGACTTTGTCTTGAACTGTAAACTTGAGGAAGAAGAGGTAGAAACAGGTGGATCTGCTGAGACAGGGTTACAGATCAATGCAACTTTAGTAAAGGTTAGTGCCCAAACTCAACCCAACGCATCCCCAGGTGATGAAGGACGAAATAGCCCTAGATATTAGAGTTGAAAAGACCAATAAACAAATGGACAAACTATGGGTCACAGAGTAAGAGCTGGAATTGTATCTAGAAATACAAACAGTGCTCAGAGACCATCAAAAGTCAGAAGTGCATAACCACTTCCTGGTTGGAACATTCATCAAGTGGGGACAGCAACACAAATAGGAGAGAGATAATTTGATTACAAACCACTCTTACCCAATGGCTATCCCAAGGACGGCCATCGACATTCCAACAAAAAAACAGGCTTTTAGGGGCTTACAAGGTGCAAAAAGCCCAAAAACATGTATAAAGGTTTAAATAAAAACTACAAAATCATTTTTATATACTTTACAATTCCAGTGTTTTAAAGAAAATAGGATGGTGATGTTTACATGAGAACCCCATCAAGCAGGAGCAGTTGCCGGTCTCTTTGCAAAACCCGGGCAGTTTATCTAAAAGGGGCCCACTTAAAGTACTGGTGGTTTTTAGCCTCAACTTATGATCAGAAAAAGCAAAAAAAAACAGAATGTCTGACAAAAAATTGCTTCATGATGGTTACAAACAAATACATTAACATAAATGTCACACCAAAAGGAATCCTCCCAGATAGGTGGGGTGTCTGACCCCCGTACCCAAGATGCCTCCAGGGGAATAAAGAGAAAAGTTCAGAAAAAAAATGTAAATGCTAAAATAAAAAACCCCGGCAAACCCATGCCCCTTTAAGACCATAATACAAATTATTTAATGGCATGTGAAATACAAAAAAAACCATTTACTGTTTTTGCAAGGAAAAATGGGTTGCATGCCTACAAACCCATTTTTTAACCAAAACATTTTAAAAATTTTGGATACCAGTGTTTCCAGAATAGATGGGGATGGTAAAAAGAAAAAAAGGATTCCTACCCTAACAAAATATACAATCCCAGCCCTAGAAATAAGGATAAACTCAGGTTGGGAGAAAAAATTAGGGGGGCCATTTGTATTTTGGAACAATTAAAGCTCATAATATCCAAAAAATTATTGTTCATCTGTTGCCCCAACATATACCACATTGTCCTTAAAAGAAAAACTGTGCTATCTTTAGAGTTTTTAACAGTTTCCCAAACTGAATTTCTTCTTTAGATCACTTTTTTGATAATTTTTCCTTTTAGACGATTCTTTAAAATGAAGTGGAAGTTTTCGGGGGTAAATTTTGGTTGGGTTTTTGGTTTTTGTTGAACCCAACATTCCTTTTGGGGAAGACATTGGGACGGTCTTGCAGGATATGTTTTGGGGTTTTTGATCAGAGATCCCAAAGGGATAGGGGGGATGGCGGCAACCGTTGCTTGTGCAAGTGTTTATTCAGTCAGTTATCCAGTTGGCCTGAGATGGAAAATGATGATCTGTCCTTGTCTGTCGGTGAGTGATAAATTTTGGGGTTTTAATTTTTTCTAATGTCCAGGATGGGTTTTTTTTCAAAAAGGAATTTTCCCATTTTCTACTTGTTCACATTCCCTCCTTTTTTGGGGTCTTCTCATTACCTGGCACTAACCAGGTGATGGCCCCCCACTGGAGTGTTACTCTTTTTTGACAAAAAATTTCTGGGTTCACTTTGGGGATTGAACTCAAGAGGTAAGGAGGGGGGAAGACTGGCAAGATAAATTTAAACCCCACAACCTGACCAGAAAGACCCTTTCCAATTTTTTTTCCAGATGCGGGATAACCGCATCATGTTCAGCTAACCATCTTTCCCACCCTGCATTCCCCCAAAGGGCACTTGAAGCAAAAAAAAGATGAATATTTACAAGATAAACTTTTGGAAATCACCACCATGTATTATTAAGTTTGAAAAGAACTTTAAGCCTTTGAAACCGGGGTTTTAATATGGAACTACAAAAAAACAGATAAAAACAAATTCATTTTTGCAAAAATTTTCCACAGGCCCCAAAAACCCGCAAGATTAAAAAATTTAACACATAAATTAAGAACTTACAGTAAGTTTATTAGAGGGCAAAAATTTCCCTTTCCCTAGAGATGAAGAAAAAACCCAATTCCATTTTTTTAAAAAGAATTGGGAACATCTGAATGAAAAGTAACAATCTTTATGATGGGGAAAGAAAAAAAACCCAAAAGACATCATCATCATCAATCGTTGTTGACCTGGGCTTATTTAGAGACAAAAAAAATACTCTTTTTAATTAAATTTTTGTTTTTCATTAAATTTAAAACCTAGTCCACAAAAGTTTTTGAGATCAGTTTTAAAAATGTATCCTCCCCATCCCCCTTTTTAGACCTCACATTTTTTTGTTGTCCCTGCAGAACCACTGCATTGCATTCTTTATTTTTTTTTTTCTTTATCATAAAACCCATTTTTCCACCCCATCACCACCACATAAATTTTAAAACAGAAGAACAACATAACATTTTTTATTGTAAATCTTCCAAATTTAAAACAAAATATCAATAAAAAACAGTTTTTAAAAAGAGGAAACGGGAAAACCTTTAAAAAAATTATAGAAGGAAGTCAAAAAACTAGTCACTGCTAAGAAACTTAACTGAAAAAACTACAGAAGGGCCCCTTTAATGCGGGTTTGGGGCCCAAAAAAAATTTTCCACAGACATGGGGGAAAAATTTAAAACCTTCCCCCCCCTTAAAAAAGGGAAAAACCAAACCAACCCAGACAGCTGGGGGCCACCCAACCCAAAACTAGCTGTATTTCCAAACTGATGGAACATCTCATAAACAAAGACCTTTGTAATATCTAGAAAAGGAATCTTATTGAATGAAAAGGAAGCACCCAGGAGAAGATACCCAACAAAGGTAAGGTAACGATAAAGATGATAGAATAACTTTCAAAAAAAGAACAATATTGTTGCAGTCGGGATTGACATTGATAAGGAAACATATGACAGATGATAGATGGTTTCCGAAGAAAGAACAATATTTTTTGGGAGTCGGGATTGAATTGAAAAGTTTATTAAAGGTGTGGGGATCAAATAGTCCTTTTCAAACTTGAAAACAAGATCCCCCATAGAATTTTTGGGTTAAATTTAAAAAAAGTAATTCATAACAAAAAACCAGGGAATTTCCAAAAACCCCACAAAAAAAAATTTCTCTTACCAACATTACACTATAGACTGAATCTAAAACCACTTGTCAATCTTTTGGGAAAGTCCTTCTTGAAGCTGAAAATTTTTAAGTCGTTAATGACAGCACAACGGGGAATTATCTCTTTAAAAGATAACAGTCCCCAAGAACTGCAGAATATTGTTCCCCAAAAGCGGGAATGAAAGCCCAAAAACAGACAAAAGAGTCTTTACTGATGGATCTGAAAATAGAGATGAAAGGAGGAGCTTACCCGGGCCCTAAAAGACTGTGGTCTTCACCCCGGCAAAAAACCCTGAGGTCTAGCATGGTCTATTCACATATAAAGGAAAGCACTTAAAATAGACCAACCCCTTCCCCACATTCACATAGTTTTGAGCCCAAGACAGGGGGCCACATAAGGGGGCCCCTTGGTTGCCCCAAAGAACAGTTGATTTGTTGTTTGATTTTTTGAATATCCATGGGAACTTGTGGTTAATAAACCCAGGGGGATAAGCTAATTCAGCTGGGGGGGACCTGGATGTGATGAATGAGACGGGCCCTTTGAATTGGTTGGGTTGATTTTAAAAAATTATAAAGGTGCATCATCATCAGATTTTCCCCAGTTGGGGGAAGAATTTTGGGGAAATGGAGCAGATGGTGGCTGATCATCATCTGATAGATTTTTCTGAACAATGTGATGCTGACATCTGCACAGACAGACAAATACAGAAAATAATTATTTTTGATATAACATCTGCCCCAGACAGACAAATACAAAAAATGATTACCCCTTAAAAGAAATTACTACTGAATCTCAATTTTAAATAAAAGCTCAATCATAATGAATATTTTCAGAAGACACTAGAGGTTTTAAATTTAGAAAATTAAATATAGTACATTTACCAGTAATTTAAAAAAAAATATAATGAAAAACCCCTTTGGCAAGAAAAGGGAAGATATCACACGGGAAATTTCCAAAATGATAAAAAAAACAGAGCAGTTCACCTATTTAGGTAGCAATTTTGATTGCGGAAATGTTAAAAAGAAATTATGAAAAGAATTGGCAAAGCAACATCAGCTTTAAAAGTCTAAATAAAATATGGAACTGCAAGTTATATAGCTTTAAAAAACTAAATTACAAATTTTTCAATTCAAATTTTTATCAATTCCTAACATATCTAAGATTTGGGAAAATGACTAAAGTAAAAAGCAAGTTGAATGCATTTGAAAATAGATTTTCGCGAAAAATAATGAATGTAAAAAAAAAACGAATTCAAGAAAGGGGTAAATCGGAGAATGTCTGGTAAACCCCCGGGAAACTTTTTTAAGAAAAAAAAAGATGGAGATTTTCGGGCACACCGAGGAGAAATGATCAACGAATATCAAAGCAGGCATTGAATGGGATGCAAAGGGTTAAAGAAAGAGAGGTTGACCTAGGGAGCCCCTTGAAACGAATTTTGATGAGAGGGCAGGAAATATCGGTCCCCAGTTCCATGGGGGGAGATTGAGCGAGTTGCCCAGGATAGAGCGGTATGGAGAAATTACTTGCGGGCCCCTATGTAACGTATAACGGTCGAAGGAATTATTATTATTTATAATATAGTACATGCTTTCTTTCCCAAACAAGGGTTCCCAAAACCCTTAACTTTAAAATTTTGGATACACCTAAAGGGGGTTGGTCGAAAACCCAAAAAATTAGTTTAAACCCTGGGGGGTTCCAGAACCTAAAAAAATTTTAAAAAAACCTGGGGTTGTCGAAAGAACTAACATTAAATTAGATAAACCTGAGGGTTCCCGAAAACCCAACATTAAATTAGATAAACCTAAAGGGGGGTTCCCTTGGAAAAACCAACTTTAAAATTAAAAAAACCAAAAGGGTTCCCGAAAAACCCAACATTAAATTAGAAAAACCAAAGGTTTTTTTCTTAAATTTAACATTAAATTAGAAAAAACCTAAAGGGGGTTCCCGAGAACTAACATTAAATTAAAATAAACCAAAAGGGGTTTTCCCCGAGAACTAACATTAAATTAAATAAACCTAAAAGGGTTGCCGAAAACCCAACATTAAATTGGGTAGCCCTTTTGGGGGTTGCCGAGAACCAACTTTAAAATAAGGTAAAACTTGAAGAGTTACTGAAAAATTTGCATTAAATCAAATTAATATTATAAAAAGAAAATGTTACTCCCCTTTGCTATTTCTTTTTGTTTTGGTCTATTTTTAGTTTATTCTGTTTTTTTCCCCCCATTCATCTTTGGTTTTAGTGTTATTTTTTCTATGTCATGATTTATACAACTGGGTTTTAAAAGGGGTCAATATGTTGTTGAGATCTTTTTAAGGGTTTCTTTCGATTTATACACTTTTTGGTTTTGGGTGTCAATATGTTGTTTTAGGGGTCTTGTTGCGTTTCTAATGTCATGATTTATACAACTGGGTTTTTAAGGGGCAATATGTTTTTGTAAAAATCTTTTTATGCGTTTCTATGCTGGGGTTTATACAACCTTTTTGGTTCAAGGTGTCAAAGGGGTTTTTGTAGATCTTGTTAAGCGTTTTTTTAAGTTTATTTCAACTGTGGGTTTTGAGGTGTCAATTTGTTGTAGATCTTGTTATGCGTTTCGTCATGATTTTACAACTGTGGTTCAAGGTGTCAATATGTTGTTTTAAAAATCTTGTTTAAAGTGTTTCTATGTCATGATTTATACAACTGTGGTTCAAGTTTTCAATATGTTGTTTTAGATCTTTTTTATGTGTTTTTATGTCATGATTTATACAACTGTGGTTCAAGGGGTCATATGTTGTTGTAGATCTTTTTAAAGCGTTTCTAATGTCATGATTTATACAACTGTGGTTCCCAAAAGGGGTCAATATGTTAAGATCGTTTTGGTTTTTGTATATTTATAAAATTTTGGAAAAGGGCAATATGTTGTTGTAGATCTTGTTATGCGTTTTATGCCCTGATTTATACAACTTTTTGGTTTTGAAAAATGCAAAATGTTGTTGTAGATCTTGTTATGCGTTTCTATGTCATGATTTATACAACTGTGGTTTTAAAGGTGTCAAATGTTGTTTTAGACTTGGGTTTTGCGTTTTTGTTTTTTGATTTATAAACTGTGGTTCAAGGGGTCAATATGTTGTTGTAGATCTTTTCTTTTTGTGTATCAGAATTGGGTCATCTACAAAATAAATTAATTATTTTTAAACATTATCTCAATTTTGACTCTTTTATTTTTTTTTCCATGTTTTTGTGACAAAAAGAAGAGATGAGAGGACACAGGGTTTGTCCATTGAAATTTTTTAGCAAAATAATAGAAGGAATCTAATGAAATGGGAAATTTTTAAGAAGTGCATCTTTTGTGAAATGCATTTAAAAGATGTAATTTTGGTTTTTAAAAACCTAGTTAATTTCTTTTAATGAAGTGGGGAAACTAACAAATTAAAAAAATCTGAATATAGTTAATTGAATCTTTAAATTTTTGTGATTCACAAAGGTAATTTATAAAACCCTTTTAAAACAAGAAAATCTGAGTAAAATGAATTTTATAAAAAGGGCAAAAATATTTTTTTTGTGAAGTAAAAGAGAAATACTGGGGAATGAAGTGAATAAAATAACCCTTAAAAATAAAATATGAATGAATATTTTTCTTTATCCCCTTTTCATTGTTTTGAATTTTTTCAAAAAAGGGTGCCCTTGTCCTTCATGTACATGTAGAAAAATTAAAATAGTATTAATTTATTATTAAAAGTTTAGTTTTTGGGCACCCGATCATTATCACTTTTCATCGAACCAATTAGTCCATAAGTGTTCCAATTTATCCTCAGTATGTTTTCAGCGTGTTTCAACTAAAACACCGTTCTTTTCTGGTTAATTATTCCTCTTTTGGGTACCAGTATTGTGCTCTTGTCTATTTCATCCCTTTGACTTGGTATTTTTTTCAATCTGTTTTGAGAAAATTCATCACTATTTTAAAAAATTTACATGTTCTTTCTCCCCTTAGGGAAATTTAAAAATATCCCGCTTTGGGCCATTGCCCCGCCTGCCATTGCTACCAAGATGTTAAACTGTCTAGATCTTTTTTTTTGATATTTCCTTTTTTCAATTTTATGATGTGAGATCCCTAACACTTTACAAAAAAGGGGAAATGACCACCTCACCTCCAATTTCCCAAAAAATAAGCACTGTGAAGTCACTAGTACTTTTCGCAAAAGAACCCCCCCACCCTCACCCCAATTTCAATGAATAAGCACTGTGAAGTAGCACAACCATCAACTTTTCACCCAACCTTAGAAATTATACCGACGTAAATGTCTGAGGAAGAAAATTTTTATAAAACCGGGGTTTTGGGAATATAACAGTTTCCTTTGAATTTGGCGGCATATTTGGCGAGTCTGATACAGAATATTAGTTTTTACAGTCTTTTCTAATCTTTAAACCCCATTTGGTGAAGCGTCGCGGGGAAAATTTAGGTTTTTATCTTGTGCCAGGTGTTTGGGAGTTGTCAGTCCATGCTTTCGCAGGGGCTTAGATGTTATCTATCCCAAAGTGCCTTTTAAACCCCCCCTTTGTGCTCTGCGCCCCCAGCGTCGATTGTTGTAGGCACGGGATGGTAGTAAATGTGGTTTATTTTTCATTAGATGGGCCGGGGAAACACTTTTTCTTCTCCTTCTTTGCGTTCGCCCCTTTATGACCAATTTTAATCACTCTTTGTGACATATTTGGCCCGCCGAACGTGATATTAATTGGTTTTAGGCCCCCAAACGCATAGGGCCCTACACGTTTGGGGCATGTGCATCCGATTTCTTCCAAACCTCCTTAGTCGCCTCTTACGACATGCATGGCAGGTAACAGGGGTTTTTTCTTTTAACCCCCAAAATTTTGGGGCCCCCCTAACCACTCCGGGGGAACCACTTTGATTCTTTGCCCTCAATGAGGTATGATGGTATAAAACCCAAAGTGCTTTGATATTTTGTTTTCACTCTATCTCGTTTTTAAAGTTGGGGTTTTCGTAGACATCTCATTTTCATGCTGTAACTTTTTTTTTTTCTGTCTTGGTTTGAGGGGATGTTTGGGACTTAGCAGAGTGTTTGAATAAATATGGGTTTTTTCAGTTGTCGCTTTTACCGCCATGTTAATGCTTGGATGTTTTAATAGTGGTGACAGTTGGTATGTCCCCCTGCATTTGCCCCTTCTGGGGATCTAGTCTGATTTCCCCTGTCCATCTTTTCCCTCTGCTGTGAATATCTTCCCAGATATTTGAATTCTGGAGTTTTTGTATTTTTACATTATTCCCTGTATATTTAGTTGACCTGTTGACCCACTTATTGTCATGACTTCGTTTTGAAGGTGAATTTTCATGTCATATTTTTCCCTGTCGTTTGGTGCAAGGGGTTGTTGAAGTTTTTGTTCGTTGTTGTAAATTATACCTGACATTTGAAAGTGTGGGTTTGTTTATTAAATTTTAGTTGTTATCAAAAATTGTTATCTGTCTTGGTTTCTTGCGTTATCCCGTCTTTTAAATATTGAAAAGTATAGGCGAAAGCAAAAGTCCCGCCTTATTTTTTTTCCTTAGTCTGTCAGGCCGTCGCTTGTTCCCAATTTCGCTTGAGCATTTTTTGGGATAAACGCCTAATATTGTCTAATAGTTGGCCCTGAATTCCGTATTCACTTTGTATGTCCCATAGTTTGTTTCTTTTATTCTATCAAAAGGGCTTTTTTTCCAAGGGGGGGCTCGTCATTAGACCAGTGGAGCCCCGGGCCCCCCCAATAATCGAAAGGGGGGAAAACTTCCCCCGAATAGAAAATAATAATAAATACTCCAAAAGCCATGATTTTTCCGAAAAAATTTTTGTTTTGGGCCCCACTAAGACAAAAAACCACGAGCCGTCACTTTCTTTTCTTGGTCTTTTGGGAAGTTTAGCTGTTGGGCATATTTTTTATCGTGTTTTTTGAGTTGTTAAAGTGAACTTGCAAAGGGAAAACACCCCTAAAAACAAACAAAAGTTCAACGGTTCTGTAAAAACTAAAGACCCTTTTTTAAAAATAAAAAAACCCCCTTAAAAATTAAATGAATAGGGAAATTTTCAGTAAAAGACCAATATGACATTTGATACAAAAAATTTATTCAAAGGGGGTATTATCCTATTAATGGGGGCCCCATCTATATTTGAAAAGGGATCCGGGGTTGCAAAACTGGAGAGGGGTTCCCCATTATCAGTAAGACCAAGACTTTCTGCAAAAACATTCTTTAAAAGAATCAAAGGGGCAGGGAACACAACCTGAGAGAAGAAAAGTGGTTTTAGACATTGGAAAGTTGCTTAGACCAAATAATATCTGGGTTGAAGGGTTCCAAAAAATGTGCCCCTTTTGTTTTAAAAAAAACCGGGCGGGCGAGCCCGGGGAAGGGCCGGGGGCCCGGTTTATAAAAATTGCGTGCATAGTCTCTAACCCGGGTGACGTGTTTTTCCTTTACACGCTCGCCCGTTTTTGCGCGCGGTTTTTATTGGTGGGTTTTAGGGTTTGTGTATCGAAGTTTTTTCCGGGCGTGATGTGAAAGCCCGTCTGGACCAAAAGCTCGACGGTGGTTCGTTAAAAGGGCCCCGGTTTTCCCCAAAGAGCTTATTGGGGCTGCAGTTAGAAAAAATGGTGTCGTTCCCTTTTCTTGGCGAGACCCGGGGCTTGGCCCGGGAAAATGGGGGAAGCGAGGCTCGGTCGTTTCGCTTCAATTTTTCATTTTTCTGGGACGTCGGGATCCGCTCTCCGGCGCTGTCTCCCCACCCCGAGCATTGTCGGTCCCGTCACGCCCATGACGGGTATCCGGTTTATCCTGCTATTTGTCAAGGGGTTGTCTCAAAGATTAAGCCATGCACCAAGTTCCCCTGTCTCTTTGGGGAAACAGCAATTGCTCATTAAACCCGCCGGGTTATTTTGATAACACGATCCCCGCCGCAAAACAGACGAGCGAACCTTCCAGATTGTTTTAAAAATTGCCCCCTTTTGGGCGAAGGGAAAACTAAAACACATTCTTCCAAACCCCCCAAGCATGCTCTTCTTTCGTACTTATTGAGCGGATGGGGTTTTTTGATGAGTTGAGTTGCACGTGGGCAACATGGGGCCAAAAAACGCTTTTCCCACCAAATCCCGGGCAGCCCAAAGGGAAATTTTCGGAAATGGTGGGGAGGCACCAGGGGCAGAGCGAGGGGACATACGGACGCGGAAGAAATTGCGCCACATGTGGGAAAAAAAGTGAGCACAGAAAAAGACGATGGTGACGGGGCATCCCGGGCGGGGCCAAACGCCCCTGGCAAATTCAATGGACCCCCATCGGGGGGGGCCCACGGCATGAGGGGGTGCGTCCCACCCACACGAAGGAGAACAACTGGAAAGTCCCGAAAGGCATAACCAAGCCAAATGGGGGAGCTGCAAAACGCGGCAGCAGCAAGCGCGGCGGAGGGAAGCGGGGGCAGCGGGAGGCAGGGTGTGTGCCCTTTTAAAAGTACAGAACGGGTGGAAAGCCCAGCAGAGGGGAAAGCCCGGGGCGTTTTCCCCTGGCGGGGAATTTCTGCTGCCCAGTTGATTTGGGCCAATCAAAGGCGGGCCAAAGAAAAACCGAACGGGAAAAAGGGTTTTAAACGAGGTTTTCCCAGATGCTTCTAAAACCAAGTAGTTTAAGGGTTTAAAAAAAGAACCTGCTTGGTAGGGAAAACGGGGAAAGTGAATTGCACAAAAAACAAATTTTCCCCACAAAAGGTAAGCAATTAAATAGTTTTTAAGGGTTTGGGTACACATACTTCAAGATGGTAAAATCACAAAAAAAAAAACAGCTAAATAAAGAAGAAAGAAAAAAAATTCCCTCCAATTTTAAAACATTTTGGGGTTTAACCAAAAATTTTCTTGGAAAAACCTGAATTCGAACTTTTTTGAAAATTTTGAGTGGGGATCACAAAAAAAACTTATTAAACAACTATGATGGTTCAAGGGTTGGGGTGGCCAGGGGGTTTTAGGGTTAAAAGGAAAAAAGGCTTTTTCTTATTTTTTTTTTGGGGGGCCATTACGGGTGATCAAGTTGGGGGAAATGTGATTGGGAGAAAATAAAAAGGTTTATTTTGAGGTGTATTGTTTGTTAATAGAAAAACCAAAATGCAAAAAAAAACAAAAATTGTCAATGCATAAAATTACTGTGGAAAAAAAAAATTAAGAAGAAAATAGGCAGAAAATATTCCATGGCTAAAAGATAACAATTAAACCAGGATTCTGAGTTTTTGGATTCAAGGAAAATTTAAAGAATGAATTAAACAAAATTAATTAAAAGAATGGAATTAAAATAAATAAATTAAAATTAATTAAATGTTATCAACCAAAAGGAGGTTAAAAATGACAAAATATAAAAGTTTGATACATAAAACTTCTGAGAGAAAAATAAAAATTTTGAAATTCAGGAAAGGTAAATTAAACAGTTTAAATTATGCAATTGTTATAAAAAAAAGAAAATATTGGCAACGGGGAAAAAAATAAAAAGTTGAATAAAGTGGTGCAAAATAAGAAAGGGCCCTAAGGACCCTAAACAACTTTGGGAGAGCAAATTGGTTTTAAATGGGAAGCAGGAGAAGGGTTAAAATTACTTCCCCAAGTAACAAAAGGATAAGAATTTTAATGTTGGGGGTTAAACCAGGGCAACCCGGGGGAATCTTTTGTTGGCGGTAACCAGGGGGGAAATGGAAAATCGGCCCAAACCAAAAAAATCACGACCAAAGGAACCCCCAAGGAAAACTTTTTGATAAAAAAATAAAATATTTTTTTAAATTCAAAAGTATGAAAAACAAAAAATTTTTAAATAGTATTTTTTAAAAATTCATACAGTTAATGTAGTTTTTCTAACCCCCCCTTTCGGTGGGAAAAAGGGCATTTTGGGAGACTTTCTGCGTTTATAAACCAAAGGGTTGAAAAGAAAGATAACAATAAAAAGGTTCTCGTTAAAACGAAATCCCCTTTCTTTGCGGAAATCCAAATTTAGTTTAATGGTTTTTCAGAATTAAATTAGAAATTTTTTGTTTTTGGGAAAGAATTTTCCAATACCCCCAAATTTGATCCCTAATGGGGGTTTTCCACTTAAGATTCTTTGTTTCCCACTTCCGGTTTTTGAATTGGGGGGAAAAAACGCAAAATAACATAAAATTAAAAATCTTTATTAAGGGCGAACATTTTTTTCCAATCGGGGAAATTTAACAAAAGGGGAATTTTTTAGAGGTAATGGGGGAATCAAAAAAAAGCCTTTTTAAAATTTTTAAAATTTTTTTCAATACCAAAAATTTTAAATAAAATAAAAAAGTGTTTGAATTAATGAAAGATGTTGAAAAGATGGAAACAATCACTGGCATCCAACCAATGACAGATCGAAGGGACAGAAAAGTCTTAGTTTTAGCAGAAAAACTTAAAAGGCTGGAATCCCACCTATGCATGAAAGAATGTATGAATTCGGAAGGAGTAGGATACATAGATCCAGTTTCGCAAAAATCTACAAAGCACTGACCACAGACCATCCAGTCCTGTCAAAATGCAAGACAAACCAATCCTGGCAACTGATAAGTGTCCGCCGTGGAAAACCATAATGCCAGAACTAAGGGAATCAATCCCAGACATACTGAATAAAGAGAGAAAAACTTGAAAGAAAAGCTGCCACAGAAGAGTACATAGTATCCGAGTACCCCAAAAAAGAGTGGACGCACGTGTACACTGACGGATCAGCCAAAAACATAATCAGCGATGGCGGAGGAGGAATAATGCTTAAACTCCCAAAGAAAGTGACGGTCACGAAAGCGATTGCCACAGGCAAATACTGTAAGATGTTGAATAGATGTAAGATGTTGAATAGATGTTGAATAGATGTAAGATGTTGAATAGATGTAAGATGTTGAATAGATGTAAGATGTTGAATAGATGTTGAATAGATGTAAGATGTTGAATAGATGTTGAATAGATGTAAGATGTTGAATAGGTGTAAGATGTTGAATAGATGTAAGATGTTGAATAGATGTAAGATGTTGAATAGATGTAAGATGTTGAATAGATGAAATATGTTGAATAGATGAAAGATGTTGAATAGATGAAAAGATGTTGAATAGATGTAAGATGTCGAATAGATGAAAGATGTTGAATAGATGTAAGATGTTGAATAGATGAAAGATGTTGAACAGATGAAAGATGGTGAATAGATGAAAGATGTTGAATAGATGTAAGATGTTGAATAGATGTAAGATGTTGAATAGATGAAAGATGTTGAATAGATGAAAGATGTTGAATAGATGTAAGATGTTGAATAGATGTAAGATGTTGAATAGATGTAAGATGTTGAATAGATGTTGAATAGATGTAAGATGTTGAATAGATGTTGAATATATGAAATGTTGAATAGATGTTGAATAGATGTTGAATAGATGTAAGATGTTGAATAGATGTAAGATGTTGAATATATGTTGAATAGATGAAAGATGTTGAATAGATGTTGAATAGATGAAAGATGTTGAATAGATGTTGAATAGATGAAATATGTTGAATAGATGTAAGATGTTGAATAAATGTTGAATAGATGAAAGATGTTGAATAGATGTAAGATGTTGAATAAATGTAAGATGTTGAATAGATGAAAGATAAAAGAACTATTTTTTGTTATTCATATGTAAACCTGTAACTCTAGCTTTAGTAACATATTCTTCTCCAAGAGACAAGCAATCAAAAACTTGAACATTCTTATCTTACTCATATAGTTAGATAGATAGTTATATAGATAGTTAGATATGTTTATGGGGAATTGCCTGCTGTAGTATGGGGGATTGCACGCTGTAGCGTGGCCAACGTAACTACTGGCCTAAGCGCTATATTATTCAAGATGGAGGGTGAGGCGGATTATTCAAACGTGTTTAGTAAACATATGGACATTTTAGTAAACATACGAACTCAAACAGACTTCTTTAGTAAACATAACAACAAAATAAAGATGCCTAGTAAGTGCTGTGTACCAAAATGTAGATCAAATTACGATTGTAATTATATATGTATAATATAAGTTAATTTAACAAGTACCTTCTTCAGTAAACCTAACTGTTGTCAGTGTTGTAAACATAACAATAAAATAACGATGCCTGGCTATTGATCTCCTTCGACATAATGTAATAAAGTTGGTATGTAGACTATTGATCTCCTTCGACATAATGTAATAAAAGTTGGTATGTAGACTATTGATCTCCTTCGACATAATGTAATAAAAGTTGGTATGTAGACTATTGATCTCCTTCGACATAATGTAATAAAAATGGTGTTTCATTTAACTACACATATTTAATAGATAGGGGTGGACTGAAGTACCTATCACAAGATCTCACTGTTCTCTGCTTCATATCATATATAGTTGTTCAAAAGCCGATATCATCTGACTATAAAGATAAGTTCTTGGTCACGACAAACCAGAAGGAGATTGTCATACAAATTGTAACTGCCAGCTACATAAAATTCTCATTAGACAGTACTGCATGTGTCTGCGGAGCTCAAAAAGAAAAACTTTATTGTCCTGCGTTCCAACATTTGCTAACATTTTCCTCAACAATTAAGGAAAAATAAGGAATGATCAATGCAATGTTCAGCAAACTGCTTCTTCACAAAAAGGAAAGTAGCAAAATTCAGTAGTAGATAAATATATTTATGTAATACTGTTTAGTTTCTGTGCTAATCAAGCTGTGGTGATGTGCAAATTTGTGACTGACTAATTCGTGGATTACTGATAAGTGATGTTAGTTTATGTGCTAATCAAGATGTGGTGTTGTGCAAACATGTAGCTTACTTATTCATGGATAACTGAAGAGAGACTACCATAAGCTGATGTAAGTACAATAGTTATCATATTTAAAATGAATCTAAGTATTCTGTATAAAATTAAACTAAAATAGTATGTGAGAGCAACAACTATAGCTACTTATCAGAAAACATCTTCTGTAATACACATGCATCCAACAACAAGTTTCTAACATCTGCAAGATGTATTGTCTAGATCAGCGTTTCCCAATAGTAACAGTCAATAGTTAGTCTGTGAGAATACACCGCCTCAGCCTGTGACGTCACATGGCAATATTGCCGTCCGCGCTGTGGCCAGTTAGTAACGTTGGCCACGGCTGTAGTATGGGGGAAAACTTGTTGCCGTAGATTAATTATAATGAATGAATTGAACCTGGTTGCTGGAGTGGCTTTGTTGTGTGGCGGGCGAGTGAGATGACGGATGAGCGGCTTGGTTAGTTGCAATTACGATTGTTGTAGCTCGATTCCTTCCAAGTATTCTTTATTCTATAATACTGTATCCTCATAGTTTCCGTAGTTCCTTTATTTGCCTCTTTATCTGTTCCTTTACGTGTTCCTTCATTCGAGTCCATCATCGCTCTCATCAAATGTATATATTTATATAAAACGATAGTGGTTCCTTTCCAATGTCCGATGACACTAGCGTTGTCGTTACCATGTCCTCGTTCTGATCCCGATGTTCTTGTTAGGTAATAGTTTTCTCTCTCTGTTCTGATCCCGATTTCCAGATGTTCTTGTTAGGTAATAGTGTTTTCTCTCTCTACTAATGTCTTTCATACATAACTTTGAATATATTTGACAACCATGGGTAGTTCAAAGACATGTTTAATTGATGTGATTCGTAGACAATATATCAAACATGTCCCTCGGTGTCAAACGTTTGTATCGGTCTCTCTCTTGTTTACTTTCCGTTGCTATCTGTCTCTACACAACACTACGTCGATTGCTTTTCTTACTACGTCAATGTCTCTATCTAGTGTTAACATTCTGCTCAGAGAGTGTCATGTCTTTCAAACACTCTCTACTAATAATCAAGTTTCTACTAATAATATATCTACAACCTAAACTACTTGCCTGGTCTCCTAGCTGCCACCTGGGGCTGACTACATGCCTTATACAGATAGAGATATATAGTTAGATAGATAGATAGATATATGTCACTATTCATATTATTTAAGCACAACTAACACAAATTCAATATATTTGATAAAAAGAGTAGGCAATATGTTTGGTGTGCATTTATTCAGTCCTGACAACCATCAAGTGAATAAATTCTGCACCCTTCACTTGTGTTTAAAAAAAAAAAAAATATGGTCAACCGATGCTCTAGATTAGTGTTGTCCAACATTTGTATCAGGTACATCTGACACTGATAGTTGAGAACATGTAGGTGTCATGCTGACATTTCAAAAATAATATGAACATTATAAATGGTAATAATGTGATATTGGTAGTAATATTAATTTTCAACAATAACACATGAAAACTTAATCCTAACATTTAAAAAAAAAAATATTGTACATATCATTTTAGTCTATCATCATCAGGTGCCGTCTCCAGCATCCTCTGTCTTTCGCCTTGGTGTTGCACTGTGCCAGACTGTATCCCGTCACTTTGCTGACCAGCAATCCTGAGCATTACTGGCTCCCATTACAAAGGGTGTTTGCAGTTTTGCTACAAAATAACTGTTTTTAAAATTAAATTCATATAAAATTTAAAAAGCGACATATAGTCTCAAAATTTTCTGAGCACTATTATGAATGGTTGTAACATCCGGAAAAAATATTTTATTTAAATTAGTCGCATAATTATGGGGCGGCCATCTTGATTTTGTGTGGCTATTTATAGAAATTATAGAATATGTTTTAAAGTTTCCTCCCACTTATCTCTCGGTCTTCCTCTTGCTCTTTCCCCTCAACTTTCCCTCTAGTAAAGATTTTATCATGGTGTCAAGTTTTTTATGTGCCTAAAATACTTTACTTGTCTGAATTTATTTCTCTTAATAATTGTTTCTTCATGCCTAGTTTTCCTAAAACTTATTTATTTGTCTGTTTTTCTGTCCATGAAACTCTGCCTATTCTTCTATATATCCACATCTCAAATGCATCAATTCTGTCTTCTAACTGCTTGTTCATTGTCCATGTTTCCGAGCCATACATTAATATAGGATATATATAGCATTTGATCATTCTCATTTTTAGCCTGTTTGTAATTTGTTTCGATGTCAGTAACTTTCTCATACTATTGAAGTTATCCTTGGCCATTCCTATTCTCTTTTTAATTTCTTTTATACATCTGCCATCATCTGACCGAGATAGGAGTAGCTTTTACTTGATGTAGTAATTCTCCATGTATTTTTATATTCATTTTAGGTTTCTCCATTTCCTTGTTGATTACCATAGTTTTTGTTTTCTGTATGTTAATGTCTAATCCATATTCCTTGCTAGTTCTGTCCAATTGGTCCACTAGTTCTTGTAGATCTTGTTCATTTTCTGCTACCAATGCTGTGTAATCTGCATATTTTAAGTTGTTTATTATTTTCCCATTGATCTTGAGCCCTGGCATTCCCTCTAGTTGTTTGAAGATTTTCTCTGTGTAGATGTTAAATAGGTTTGGTGACAGAATGCATCCTTGTCTCACTCCTCTCATTATGTCTATGTATGGAAAGTAGCTATTTTCATATTTTATTATTGCTGTCTGTTCCCAGTATATGTTGCTTAGTTTTAGTTTAGTCGTCGGATCACCATCACTGTACGTCGAACAAATTAGTCCATAAGTGCTCCGATCTCTCCTCAGTATGTCCATCAGCGTGTGGCGACTAACGACACCGGTTCTTTGTTGGTTTACAATTCTTCTTTGTCTACCAGCATAGCGTTCTTGTCGAGCTACACCACACCTAACTTTGAGTTCTTGCAGTCTGGTTAGTGTTGTAGATTCACGCCTATTACGTGAATCATGCACACGTCCTCTCTCCCTTAAGGAATTTATAATATCAGCCTGGTCCATTGCTCACCCACTTTGTACAGCAGCCATACCTGCAAGCCTATCCGCATGTTCATTCCCCCTTACACCTGCATGCGTTGGCACAAAAATAAAACTGATCTTTGTCAGCTTAGACCTCCCCAGCGACTCCATCTAATGTCTCCTAACCCATCCTGTTTCAATCTTCCTGAGCATACTCATTGAGTCACTGAGAAAACATGCATGAATAAAAGTCTGTGATTCCAGTCAAATCATCGCTTTGTTAACCGCAATGATCTCCATAGTGAGACTGCTCGTAGTCACGGCAAAACCACCACTGTCTTCCTTCACAACATCTCCGACCTGAGCAGTGAAAGCCCACGAGCTCCGCACATTTCGAATCACCGAACCATCCGTATAAATGATTACATCATGCTCAGATGCGTTCTCAGAAATCAATGCCTGAACTGCTGCCTCCACGACAAGTGGGTTGTGTTGTCTGCATTCTTTATTAGGTTTGATGCATACAGAAAAAGATTTATCGATTCCTGTTGGCACTGGTATCCATTCTTCACCGGGATCAGTCTTCAAGTGTACACACCTGTTCAATACAGTCCTCGGCCTGACCCATCCAAGATTTTCCTCTTTTAACCTATTTCCTTTTTGTTTCTTTATTTCCATGTGCAGAGGATGTTGTGTGTCAGCACTGACTCGAAGGTATGCTCGTGCACGGTTCATCAGTGTTCTATATTCCATAGTAGGGTAGTCAAGTAGATAGCGCAATATGTTGCTTATTAGTCTGATATCATCCCCATCTAGGCCTATTTCTTGCAGACATATGATTAGCTTTTCATGTTGGACTCTGTCAAAGCTTTGCTATAATCAATGAAACACAAGTAGATACTTTTTGCACTTCTATATACTTGTCAGCGAGTAGTCTTATACTAAGTATTGCCTCTCTTGTTCCTCTGTTCTTTCTAAAGCCAAACTGTTCTTCTCCTACTTCTATGTCTTTCTTAGTCTGTCATATTCTTCTGTATTTTGCTTGCTGTTTCTTCTTGCATCCATTAACTGTAATATTTCCTCCGTCATCCATTTCTTCCTTACATTGTGTTTTATTTTTGGTATGATTTCAGATGATGTTTGACATATTGACTCCTTTAGCATTTCCCACTGTTCATCAATGCTTTGTATTTTTGTTATTGTGTTGTACCTATTCTGCACTATCATGTTGTACCTCTCTCTCATATCTTCATCTGTTCGAAGTAGAGCTAAATCTAATTTGATGTTTTGTGGAGCCTTCTTTATTCTTTTCAATTTTATTCTAAATTTTACAATTACCTGGTACATGATCGCTGTTGCGATCTGCACCTGGCCTTGTTTTAACGGAAAGCAAACTGTTCCTAAATCTTTTGGGGACTAGAATGTAGTCTATTTGATTGTACTTATTTCCTCCTGGACTCCTCCATGTCCATAGACGTCTGGGGTGTTGTTTAAACCAGTTGTTTCCTATAATCAACTCATGTGCTCTGGACAATTCTATCAAAGTGTCACCCCTGTTGTTTCTATTACCCAGTCCATATTTCCCTGTAATACCTTTCACTTTTCCGCTGCCTACCTTAGCACTGAAATCTTCAAGGAGTACAATCATCTCATTTGCACTGTTCAATGGCCATTTCAAGCATATTGTAGAATTGATCAATGTCTTCTTCTGAACTGTCCGTAGTTGGGGCATATACCTGTAAAATATTGATGTCTACAGGTTGTCTTTTTAATTTCACTAAGAGGACTGTCTGAAACTGTCCAGTATCCCTTCAACGCCTTTGATCTCTCTGAATCTAGTATTATTCCTACCCCTCTATCATGTGTGCTCATTCCAGAGTAAATGATCCCATAGCTGTCTGATTGCAGCTCTCCAGCACCCAGCCATTGCATCTCACTTACTCCTAATATGTCAATGTTCATTCTTTCCATTTCCTTCTTGATATTTTCTAGCTTTCCGCTTGAGCCATTGTTAAATCGTTCCATGTTGCAACATTTAGTTGGTGTCTAATCTTGATTTTGCTAACAGTAGCTGGAGACGATCGGGTATCACCTGTAGCTCATGATTAACCTTACCGGACGAGACAGCCCCAATGGGACTCCCTATAATGTCTTTCGCAAATTTTCGATATGTTTTGATTCATGACATTTTCTTGGGAAAATGTGGTGGTTTCCGCTTGTATCTGA
Source organism: Arion vulgaris (assembly GCA_020796225.1). Lineage (NCBI taxonomy): Eukaryota > Metazoa > Mollusca > Gastropoda > Stylommatophora > Arionidae > Arion > Arion vulgaris. The sequence goes on along the minus strand of CM036758.1, from coordinate 3,582,028 downwards.
GATGCAGAAAAATTGAGCAACAGAATACAAAAAACACAAAATCTTTGCACAAACAAATAAATGACATCACAGGAAGAAAGACACAAACACGCACTGAATGCCTGTTAAATGACATATGACAGTGGTTGTATTCCAAAAGATCTACTAAAGTCCATATTTATTGCTTTGCTGAAGAAATCAAGAGCAGTGGAATGTGAAGATCACCGCACTATCAGTCTTATAAGTCATATGACAAAGATACTACTGAGGATAATAATGAGAAGGATGAGAAGCAGAATACGCCAGAAATCAGTGATGAGCAGTGTGGATTTGTTGAAGGCAAGGGCACTAGCAACGCTATATATATCCTAAGAACACTAATAGAAAGACCATTAAAAGTAAAAACAGATCTATACTTGTGCTATATAGACTACACCAAGGCGTTCGACAATGTAAACCATCAAGAACTTTCATAAATGTTAGAAAGCTTAAACATCCACAGCAAAGATCTAAGAATCATTCAGAACATATATTGGCAGCAAACAGCAGCTATAAGAATAGACAAAAAGATTGGAACTTTCCAAAAGATCAAAAAGGGTGTTAGAAGAGGATGCATATTATCACCAGACCTGTTTTCACTGTATTGTGAAAACATTTTTAGGTCTACAAAGGATATTGCTGGAATAGCTGTAGGAGGACATACCATAAATAACCTGAGATATGCTGATAATACTGTCTTAACCCTTTGAACCCACCCTCCCTATATTACAGTATTAGCATTAGTACACGTATACCCGGGGTGCCTACATATCGGGATGAGAACCCCTCCTCGTTAATTGTCGGTGTTCAGCGATAACTTGTGTACTAGTGTGACGTCAAACACAGGAAATGCTTCTCTTAAAGGTTTATCGAAATGGCGGTTTGCATCGTGTTTTGATACAGTGATTTGATATTTGTTTGTTAATTTTAAAAATATGAAACGACACGCTGAAAATTTGGGAAATGGTGACTGGAAAAGGATAACAACAGAGCAAGAAAGGACAGTGTTTGAATATTAATAAGACACAAGTTATGCTCATATCAAAAAAGCAGACCTTGACAAAATGCACCATCACAATAAATGGGACTGAACTAAGACAAGTGCAGCAAATTAAATACCTCGGAGTCCTGGTAACATCAGATGGCAGATGCCGATCAGAAATAAAGAGCAGAATAGGACAAGCGAAAACATCATTTCTGAAAATAAGAAGCATTATCTGCAACAAGTCCTTGTCAATCCCGATCAGAATGCAAGTTATTCAATGCTACATAGAACCAATACTGACATACGGATACGAGTCATGGACAATGAACACACAGATTGAAAAATCTCTGAGGGGCACAGAGTTGTTGTGGTTTTACAGAAGAATGATGAGAATCCACGGACTATGACTAATGTTGAGGTTTTGTTTGGGAGATCAAGACACAGAAAACTTATCATCAATATAAGAAAGAGGCAGTCATCATTTTTGGACATGTGATGAGGAGAGGTTTCGAAGACATTGTAACAACTGGTAAAATCGAGGGTAGACGAGACAGGAAGATAGAGAGAAAATTTTGGATAGCCCGACTTCATGGCACGGTAGAGCTTCAATATCTGAATTGATAGCAAATACCAAAGACAGAGATTTGTGGAGATCCGATGATGATGATTATCATTTTACATAGTTAGTTTCTTCAGTGAGACAGAAAAGTTCCATCTTGTTCATCAACATCTACAGAGAATCTCACAAGGAGTCTCACAAGCACAAGTAGTCTCACAAGCAGTCTCACAAGGAGTCTCACAAGTACAAGCAGTCTCACAAGTACAAGCAGTCTCACAAGCAGTCTCACAAGCACAAGCAGTCTCACAAGTAGTCTCACAAGCACAAGCAGTCTCACAAGCATAAGCAGTCTCACAAGCAGCCTCACAAGCAGTCTCACAAGCAGTCTCACAAGAGTCTCACAAGTACAAGCAGTCTCACAAGCAGTCTCCACAAGCAGTCTCACAAGGAGTCTCACAAGTACAAGCAAGTCTCACAAAAGAGTCTCATAAAGCTACAAGCAGTCTCACAAGCAGCCACATATCAGACATGCCATTCTATACATAGTGGACTATATATCTAACATGCTACTCTTTATATCTAACATGCTACTCTACACACACCCCCATACAATTCTACACATCTAACACGCTACTCTACACACCTCCCACCCCCATACAATTCTACACATCTAACACACTACTCTACACACACCCCCATACAATTCTATACATCTAACACACTACTCTACACACCTCTGCTTCACTGATGTGAGAAATAATATGTGCTTGCTCCAATGCTAAGAAAACTAAAATATATACTTGATCAAGAAATACTGCTCATGACATGTGCAGATTAGTCATCTGAGATGTCATGCTATCTAAGTTTGGTTCTCTGCTGCAACTTTCTCTACATTTATTATTCAACTCCTGCTCTAGACGTCTACACATGAATGTGAGGTCCTCAGCAGAGAGTGATCTTGTCAGTCTTACCTCTAGAGAGGGTTTTAAAGGGGATGCAGTATTTGATTTGGATTTTAATGACCGCTGGCCATTGCCCAGCTCATCTACACCAGGTTCTGACAATGGTGATGATGAGGCAGGAATTTCAAATGAGCTGGTCTGTGAATTAAAGTTGTCAAGTCCAAACTCTGACTCCGGTAAAGATTTGCAGAATCTATTTGGAATTTTATATGGGCATCTAGATTGTCGATACATATGCCCATCTTTGTGTTTACGTGACAACTGAGACCTAGACCTGTAACATCGTGAATTCCCTTCTAAGATATTTGCGCTATTCTGCTCCAATTGTGAACATTCAGAATTCCGTGGTGATTGATGAAACACATTGATCACAGATGGCACAGAACAAGCATCACTGAGACTTGTCACAAAATTTGTGTTCAGTTGGATTAAATGACAGTCATTACGGTGACTCAAACTAGTCAGATTTGGAGAGCTGTAGTGAAGTCTGGGCTTATTTTTATTCAATTGTGTATGCCCACATGTCTTGAATAAATAATGTCTTCTACTGCTGGTGACTGTACTAAGCAGACCTAACTCATTAAGGGCACTGCCCAAGTCCATAGCATGGTATTGGTTGACATTGGAGCCAGATACAGTAATACTATCACACAAACCATCAAACATGCTGCTGCTTGTGTACTCATGTGACCCTACAGTGTCAGAAGTTGAAGGTCGCAGTTGTGATTCACTTACAATTATATCTGATGATTTAGCTCCTAGTTGTTGATTCTCTAAAATATGATCATTCCACAACCTATTGTCAAACTTATTGGCAGGTGTGAGTAATCTTCCCAAGTCTTGACTGTGATAGATACCAAAGTCACGGACACCACTGGATGTATCATGTGAGTCTTGACTGTGATAGATACCAAAGTCACGGACACCACTGGATGTATCATGTGAGTCTAAGCTCCAGTCTAGATGACTGTTGTGCTGGTTGATATCTTGCCTGTCATGATTATCTTCTTGTTGACAATGTGACAGCACAACTAGCCTTGCTGGTACAGTATGGACATTGACTGCACTTGGTTGATTAGTTTCTGTGCAACAGTTTGGTGAAGTTGTTGAATTCTGACCATGAAGATTCAGCATTTTCAATGAGTAAGAACCTCAAGACAAGGTGTAACAGAAAGAATGTAAACAGTTGTAACAGAAAGAATGTAAGGTGTAACAGAAAGAATGTAAGGTGTAACAGAAAGAATGTAAGTTGTAACAGAAAGAATGTAAGTTGTAACAGAAAGAATAGATGTAAACAGAAAAGAATGTAAGTTGAACAAAAAGTAATGTAAAGATTGTAACATAAAGAATGTAAGTTGTAACAGAAAGATGTAAGTTGTAACAGAAAGAATGTAAGGTGTAACAGAAAGAATGTAAGGTGTAACAGAAAGAATGTAAGGTGTAACAGAAAGAATGTAAAGTGTAACAGAAAGAATGTAAGATGTAACAGAAAGAATGTAAGTTGTAACAGAAAGAATGTAAGTTGTAACAGAAGTTCAACACTTTCAATTTACTTGTTGCCAACTAGTACAAGTTCAACACCTTCAATTTACTTGTTGACAACTAGTACAAGTTCAACACCTTCAATTTATTTGTTGCCAACTAGTACAAGTACAACACCTTCAATTTATTTGTTGCCAACTAGTACAAGTTCAACACCTTCAATTTACTTGTTGCCAAGTGGTACAAATTCAACACTTTCAATTTACTTGTTGTCAACTAGTACAATTTCAAAACCTTCAATTTACTTGTTGACAACTAGTACAAGTTCAACACCTTCAATTTATTTGTTGCCAACTAGTACAAGTTCAACACCTTCAATTTACTTGTTGCCAAGTGGTACAAATTCAACACTTTCAATTTACTTGTTGTCAACTAGTACAATTTCAAAACCTTCAATTTACTTGTTGACAACTAGTACAAGTTCAACACCTTCAATTTATTTGTTGCCAACTAGTACAAGTTCAACACCTTCAATTATGTTCCAACTAGTACAAGTTCAACACTTTCAATTTACTTGTTGCCAACTAGTACAAGTTCAACACCTTCAATTTACTTGTTGACAACTAGTACAAGTTCAACACCTTCAATTTACTTGTTGCTAAGTGGTACAAGTACAACACCTTCAATTTACTTGTTGCCAACTAGTACAAGTTCAACACCTTCAATTTACTTGTTGCCAACTATAGTGAGTTTCAAAGCGTTCGGTCAGCGATTGACCTCAAATATCTATATATTCATTGCATGGATGAACATGATTTTTGCATGTGGTGTTGTATTTCCGATGTCCCAATGATTTTCTAAAATTCAATGTTGTAGGTAGTGTACTTTTCTTGCAACAGTGAATTCCTTTGATCTTTTCAAACCTAGTAATTATTTGGTGCTGGAAGAAAATAATTTACCGTAAATTTTAAAAAATCACATATTTTCGGCATAGGCGTATATACAATTCGTATTTTGGAGGGTGAGATAACTCATATTATATAAATCATATAAAGTGTTTACTCACTTATTCTGAGTCCGATGAGTCTAACATATTGATGACTATTCTTGGCTGCACGAACGACAGTCCATCTTTGTACCACTAGTCATTTTCCTCCTTTAAGACATGGTCTTCGCATTTACATCAATAATCTCTGTCTATCTTCGACAGGGTGGCATATGTTAGTTCTTTCATATTGCTTAGCTTGAAAGTTTTATTTTCAGCTGCTACCAGTCCTTTAACTTTGGCCCAAATGAGTTCAATTGGGTTTAAGTGTGAATGATAAGGTGGTAGTCTCAAACACATATGACCATGCTGTTGAATCAACTTGTCTGTTTGGAATACCCTGGTCTTCTGTGATGTTTTAACAATAGATAGTAATTCAGGCTTCAAAAACCCCTCGTTAAATGGAATGTTTTCCTTTCTGAGCCAAAGTTTTATAGCATCTTTTGTACTCGAAGATGTCGGGATTTTGTCTTCTTCTGACACAGTGTTGTGGTATGATGCGTTGTCCATTATCACACAGGATGGTCTGTCTAGGGATGGAAGAAGAGTATGTTCAATCCAATCTCTAAATATGTTACCGTTCATCTCTGTATGATAGTCCCTGTTGTCCGTATAATTGGAAGTGAAAATAAGTTCAGCATCTTTAACCAGCCCATTTTGTCTGCTGCCTGCATGTGCCATTATCTATCAGACATTGTCCTTTTCCACTAGGTACATATCGTTTAATTGTTCCATCAGATAACTGCCACTCCTTTTCATTAGTGTGGTGAGCATTGATCCAGGTTTCATCCACATACACAATATTGTAACCTTGATTACGCATTTCATGTACTTCACGTAAATATTTACTTCTCAGGCGTACTAAATGCGGCTTCTGAATGACATTTCTCCCATTAGCGTACTTCCTAAAAGTAAAGCCGATGCTTCTAACAGTTCTCCATAACGTTGATTTCGATACATCAATGTCATTGTGTATTCTTAACCTAATCTTCAGCTTTCTTAGTGCCCAGTTTCTTTGGAATCAAATATTCTGCAAATTTCTCTTCTAATCACATTCCTGTCAAAATTGTCTACTACTTTCTTTCTGCCTTGAGTCAATGTATTGACTGTACTGACAACTCCATTAACATTGAGTAATTTATGTAGATATCTTTTACTTAAGCCCAAAGCATGCATAGTTCTCTGTTCAGGATTTGATATACTTCGATACAGTTTTCCACGATTAGATTCTCTGATAAAATATTTATACATTTTCACAGCCACTGTATGCAGTGTAAGAAACTTGATTTTCATACCCATTGTATAACAAATCTAGAATACTAAACGTTTTGTAATACACCTATGCTCTGAAAACACAAGCGGTAAATTGTAACTAAACACACCGGAAGGATCATTATACATTTTTTTAAAGTGCGATAAAGCGATTAAAATCGGAAAACCACGTGAAAAACGTGCAAGTCGTGGAACTTGCAAATCTACAAATATGAAGAGGTATTACTTCTCATTATATGGTTGGCTAAGGAGATGGTCACTTTTATATACTTTACATACAGAAAATTTTAAACCATACGTTTGTTGGGTAAAAAAATATCAACCTCGGGCCATTACGATCATTAGATCATATGCAAAGTTACAACAATTACGGTCAAGCGGTTGCAGAGATATTAAATTTTCCCAGCGGAAAATCATTTTGAAACGCACTATAGTACAAGTTCAACACTTTCAATTTACTTGTTGCCAACTAGTACAAGTTCAACACCTTAAATTTACTTGTTGCCAACTAGTACAAGTTCAACACCTTAAATTTACTTGTTGCCAACTAGTACAAGTTCAACACTTTCAATTTACTTGTTGCCAACTAGTACAAGTTCAACACCTTCAATTTACTTGTTGCCAACTAGTACAAGTTCAACACTTTCAATTTACTTGTTGTCAACTAGTACAAGTTCAACACCTTCAATTTACTTGTTGCCAACTAGTACAAGTTCAACACCTTCAATTTACTTGTTGTCAACTAGTACAAGTTCAACACCTTCAATTTACTTGTTGTCAACTAGTACAAGTTCAACACCTTCAATTTACTTGTTGCCAACTAGTACAAGTTCAACACCTTCAATTTACTTGTTGTCAACTAGTACAAGTTCAACACCTTCAATTTACTTGTTGCCAACTAGTACAAATTCAACACCTTCAATTTACTTGTTTATGTTTAATCAATGAATCAAGGGAACTGTCAGCATGTATACCTTTTAAAATTTGTGGTGGGAGACTGATCACATATGTTTTATAATAACCCAAATCTCACAAGTTTGACAGGTATATATATATTTATTTTTTTTTAATCAGAGGGGCTGCTTGAATGGTGTGTCCATGTGGGTCATTTTCTATTTCAGAGTAGACTTTTCCATTACTCTATTAAAACCTAGTAGACATGTCTCCATGGCTTAGGTTTAATCACAGGGAAGAAGATTGTGTTGATTTTTGTTCCATAAGTTACGGATGTGTTTATTACTGATGTTGCTATGTAGGGAAGATCAAGTTAAGCTCTTGTTCTGTATGATTCTTGACACCTTGTACATAGCTTGAAACAGTGATTTAACTCACGTTCTTATCAGTGGTCACGGTCAATAAAGAGCATGACAATGTGATATGGGGCAGTTCTGTGCTGTAACTTTGTTTAAGTATATAATGTTAAACATATAATGTCCAGACATCATTCAAAAACAATCATCAAATCTTTTACTTCTAATTATCATATGACCTAATGGTGGTGCGCTGTCAATATGACACAATCCCCCCTCATAATACAAATCACGACCAACCCAGATCTATACTACACTGTTGCCAATCTAATCTATTTTATTTGGGGGGTGTTCCTGACACAATTTATCAAACACTAAGAATATGATAGGGTGTGAGCCCAAGTTAAAACTTTTCAATCAATTATGCTAAAAATGGTTCTCAACTAGAACAAACATTTCAGTTATCAACCAAAGTCCAACTATGTCATCCATTAAATTCTTGTAATAATGCCATCATCATTTCATGAGCTAAGCATGCTTACTCTGTTAATTATATTATGATATTACCACTAACTGACAAGAAGACAAGTTATACACATGCAATGAAAGAACAGTACAAACCTACAAGCAAAACAGATTTCTACTGACAATGAACAATAGTACAAACCTAGAAACAAACCTTCAGACATAGTTCCTACTGAATTCCTGGGACAAAAGAAATAGCTGTACAACAATGAGAAGTATTTGTGAGCTTCCTCATTAAATTGCTAGATATTGATACAGCTCAGCTGTTGTGACTATTCTCTATCTCCGCTACCAACCTAACTCTGTCCCCATTCGTCGATGATCATAATTCGTAGTAAAAACTAGTTACATAAGTACTAGAATTAGTGTTGCCAATTTCCTCATGTAAATCTTGAATTAATTGTTCATGGATACTGGTGATACAGTAATAAGCTGCAAAGTGGTAAACGCTCACAGGGGGCCAGAAAAAGCGATTCAAAGATACATTCAAGAACTAGATGAAATCTTTTGGCATAGATGTCAACAACTGGGAGAATGCTGCTCAAGACAGATCAGCCTGGTGCACACTTCTTCAACACGGTTCCTCGGCCTGCGAGGCAGATAGAACAGCACGGATGGAGAAAAGACGTCAAAACAGAAAGGCAGTAAAACTTCCCACAAGTGCAAGTATACCTTGCCCACACTGTACAAGAACATTTCAAGCCCGTATCGAGCTCACTAGTCATCTACGCGCACACAGACAAACATAGCGCAACTACATTCCCTTGGATGAAAATTTGTGTGGTCATCATCACCCGTGATGGACGAGCATCATCATCAATAAGCTATCCTGCAAAAACTACACCTGAAATCAAAGCAAGCAGGAAACAAATATTTTTAATCAATATCTGATTTACCCTTGATCTTGGCCACTTCGTCAAAAATTACCCCTTTCCCCTAATGCAGTAAAAAGACTAGGTTCACCGCAACTAGTTGGCTCATAAAGGGAGCCCGGGCACAATGGGTCACTGGGCACAGCGGGTCATTAGGGATAACTATGTAAAGAAAGCGATGAAAGACAATAAAAAGTATTCTAGAGTTACATCTCTTCACTTATTATGCCATCATTGTCACTTTGAACCCTTGGTGTTGAAACTAAGACTTTTACAGTTGAGATTTAGTTTCATATGTCTAAACTAATTGACATCATGGGGAAGATTGTTCAGATTTACAACTGGTGTAAGCAAGTCATTACTTTTTACTGCTCTAATCTTATTTGTAATATTAGGAATGCTCCTAAGGAAGAACAGAAGTAGTATTTACCATAAGATAAGAGAGAAAGGATAACTTTTTTTCCACAGTGAGTGGTAGTGGGGCAGAGTGGTTCACATCAATTGGGGCACAGTGGGTCATAACCTGCTGGACACGAATTACCATTTATGATGTTGGAGAACTCATGGAAAATGCATTTGTGCAAGTATTCAATCTGTTCAATAGACAGTGTGGGTTTAAGGCCTGTGATATTTATCAATTTGTTTTTACCAATCCAGAAGCACTTGAGCTTTCAGCTCTTCGGCTCGGTGCCGTGGACATCGTAACCCTTCAGTTCGGTGCCATGAACACCTTGAATCTGGTTAACCTGTGGCTTTCTGCCAGCCCACGGAATTGAACCCGCACTCACAGGGAGCTTGTCACCCGTAGTCCAACGCACTACGAACAAGCTGGGCAGACGAGCAACATATATTTATCCCTTTAACAGGAGGATGATTTCTGGCTTTCAACTGTAACCGACCACACACCAATTGCATCTACCAGCAAAGTGCAAAATGAAATTGGTGAAACTACAAGTTCTCCTGTTTATACTCTGCCTACAGTGATACAAATTTGTATAGTAACACCAGCACAAATTTGTCCACATCCTCAAGCAGTTGCAAAACCATCCACACTAAGTTAGCATAGAAAGAGGGACAATACACTTATCTTAATGGATAACCCTGTAAAAGAAATGTTTGAAGCAGAACTGCTTTCCAAGCTAGAGAAATCTAAATCTAAAAAAAAAAAGTGTAGGCCTAACCCAGATTCAAAAGAAGATTCTGTTCCAACCTTGTAATGCCCAAGAAGATTCTGTTCCAACCTTGTAATGTCCAAGAAGATTCTGTTCCAACCTTGTAATGTCCAAGAAGATTCTGTTCCAACCTTGTAATGCACAAGAAGATTCTGTTCCAACATTGTAATGCGCAAGAAGATTCTAATAGTGAACAAGATGAGGATTTCAATTCAGAAAGTGAATCTGAGGTGTCAGATCTGTCTACTTTAGAATCTGATGACATTGATTTAGTGACTGATATAGATTACTTAAAACCAGGGGATTATGTGTTAATTAAATTTGCAACCAAAAAGGTCATTAGTCCATTATGCTGCAAAAATAGCATCCGTCAACTACTGTTTCAAAGAATTTGTGGTTCATTACTTGCAAATGAACAAAATACATTCATTATGCCTGGTGAACCTGAACAATTTTTCACAGATGGAGATATCCTCATGAAACTCCACCTCCTGTTGAGCATGTGGGGACTGAAAGAATGCAAAAGCAGTTTATTTTTCCTGTGGATTTGTCCTATTTTAATTTTCAGTGATGCAGATAATCTCCATGTTGTTCAGCCAAGTATGTGAAAGATATAACTTATAAGAAGTTAGAAAAAAACATTTTGATGTCTGTTGTGAGGCTTGTTATGTGTCCTGATTTTTTACCCACTGTGCCTCTAGTACTGAACCACCACTGTGCCCCTATACTGGAGTACAGCGGAACACATGGGGTATGTTAATGTTATCTTATTTTATGCTCAAGAGTTGTTAGTATATATTTTTACTGTTAACCTAACTCTCATATAGCTGCTACATGACAGACCATAAGTTAGTTCCCATTTTACAAAAGCCACTTCACCAATATGATTCTAACCACCACTTGTTTTAACTTCCTAAATACATTTAATGCTTTAAGTGTATTTTTAAAATTAAAATACAGCAAGTGGGCGTTTGTAATAGATCTTTCAATTGCGCACACTTTGATGTATGCAGTTTGTATCTGCTGTTGAATATAAGAAAGTTATAACAAATTTTGTATGTACACCTTCGCCTTAAAATTTGTTCCCCAAAAACAGTGCGTAAAAGGCGGTTTTAGTATGCGTATTGTAAGAGCTAAGTGGTCACCCTATAAGCTGGTACAATGGTCACCCTATAAGTATAAGCTGGTACACTAAACTTAAATAAATGTTAAAAACTCTAAAAACTGAATTTATTAATCCAAAATGTTGAGTACTGAAAGTCTCTAGTTGTAAACATTCTAGCATTTAAAGATAGTAAGTAAAATTGTCCAGTTTTCCGTGTACTATCTAGTGCACAATTGATCATTCATACTGATATAACATAAATTATTTTTAAATTCATAATAATTGTCATACAATCTCATACACATGATTCATGATGATACTAGTTAAGTAGTTTACATGGAAGAGTCAATCATTTTGACTATATCCAAGGCAATTGACCACCCAAAAAATGTTACTGCACAGTGGTTAATGATATACTTTAGAAACTATCCCTAAAAGTATCATAGTCATAGTATTATGTGTGACAATAAATGAGTATATTTAATTTTTTGACCTGCACCTGTCGCCGACCGTCTCAAGTAGATAAGGATAAGAATGCAAAAAAAGATAAGCCTATCCTAATAATCCTAAGCCTATTGATAATTGATATGATTAATGAGTGCAGGAAACCACATAAATAGACACAACAGTTCAGAGAGGACTGTTCGTAGACTGTTTCAAACCTGTATACGGTACGTTCATCTTTAATTGAAATGCCTCACATGGAGATAGTTGTGTGTCCGCATACATATAAACAAACATGCTCTCTGCGTTATCATGGCAGACATTAGGAGTATAAGCGCTTGCACTTAACCAACCAAAAATTATATTAAAAAGTCTGCCGGAATTATTAAATAGTATTTATATAAATCAACGGGTTTTTTTTTTTACCAGATCACTGTTAAATAATTTTTTTAAACTATACAAATAATCTATATTATAAAATTATATTTCCTTTGATTTGAATATTACATATTAAAAAGGGAAAAATATTTTGATTAATTTCGCTTATTTCACACTGTCAGTTGTATATTTGAAAATTGATAAACAACTAGCAAATATTGAGTCACTAGACTTACCTCCATGAACCCGATCAAGACTTTACATAAAATACTAGACTTCACCTCACGTGAACCCAATCAAGACTTTACATAAAATACTAGACTTCACATGAACCCGATCAAGACTTTACATAAAATACTAGACTTCACATGAACCCGATCAATACTTTACATAAAATACTAAACTTCACCTCACGTGAACCCGATCAAGACTTTACATAAAATACTAGACTTCACCTCACGTGAACCCGATCAAGACTTTACATAAAATACTAAACTTCACCTCACGTGAACCCGATCAAGACTTTACATAAAATACTAGACTTCACCTCACGTGAACCCGATCAAGACTTTACATAAAATACTAGACTTCACCTCACGTGAACCCGATCAAGACTTTACATAAAATACTAGACTTCACCTCACATGAACCCGAGAAAAACTTTACATACAATACTAGACTTCACCTCACATGAACCCGATAAAAACTTTACATAAAATACTAGACTTCACCTCACGTGAACCCAATCAAGACTTTACATAAAATACTAGACTTCACCTCACGTGAACCCAATCAAGACTTTACATACAATACTAGACTTCACCTCACATGAACCCGATAAAAACTTTACATAAAATACTAGACTTCACCTCACATGAACCCGATCAAGACTTTACATAAAATACTAGACTTCACCTCACATGAACCCGAGAAAAACTTTACATACAATACTAGACTTCACCTCACATGAACCCGATAAAAACTTTACATAAAATATTAGACTTCACCTCACGTGAACCCAATCAAGACTTTACATAAAATACTAGACTTCACCTCACGTGAACCCAATCAAGACTTTACATACAATACTAGACTTCACCTCACATGAACCCGATAAAAACTTTACATAAAATACTAGACTTCACCTCACATGAACCCGATCAAGACTTTACATAAAATACTAGACTTCACCTCACATGAACCCGATCAAGACTTTACATAAAATATTGATACTAGACTTCACCTCACATGTACCTGATAAACTTTGATAAAGACTTTACATAAAATATTGATACTAGACTTCACCTCACATGAACCCGATAAAGACTTTACATAAAATGTTGACACTAGACTTCACCTCACATGTACCTGATAAAGACTTTACATATCTGGGAAAGTATTTATTCATCAAATAAAAGAATAACTAACGAAATCTAATGTAGATGTAATAAATCAAATCACAGAACAAATGGCACCAATTTTGAAATCCAAGCACTTGACCATGAACGATAATGGACCATTCATTGTACAGCACGATTCAACTCCCGACACTACCATAATCATTTGCCTTGATGTACAGTACCAAGCCTGTACGTTGACATCCAATGCCAGAAAATAAGTCACAACAGAGATGACGTGTCTACACAGTGCTGTGTACATTTAGAAGAACCCAGTTTAGAAATGAGAAAATCATTAAAAAGGGACTCACCATCAATTGGCTACTGAACTTCATCAAGTAACAACAAATTAAGTGGTTCGTCCATTCAGCAGATTACAAACAGACAGTGCACCTCAAAGGGTAGTGCACCTCAAAGGGCAGTGCTGCTCAGAAATAGTGGATACAATGCAAAAAGTAGTCATCGCAAAAGGTGGGCCATACAAATAACAGAGGCAGTGACAAACACATGTGCACAAAAGCATGTTCTATAAATCTATTCTAATCTTATCGCTGCGAGGCAAAACAGAATTATGCACAGAATAAGAAGTCGATGCTATGAGTATTTAGTTCAGTAAGATCTGACGCTGTTCACTAAGTGCAAGTAGATCTTATATCCGCTACATTTTGTGATGTATATATATACATAACATACCGGGGCATGTGCGGCCGTCATGCTGGAAACATCAGTTGCATCCTGAATTCATCTTCATCGTGATCTTTCTATTCTCCTCTTTGTCGAAATGCTTTCATCCATAATGGTCTTTCCCATGTTTCTTCTCATTTGTCTTCGACTTTGCATGTCCAGGTGTGTAACAGGTGTGTAACAAGTATGTCAAGCCAAGACAGTTTCTGGGGCATAACAGGTGAATGGGGTTTTCCTATTCATCGCACAGTTTTGCTGCATCGATATCTCAGCATCGAAGCATTTTCATCGAGTCTGTTACTATGATATTTCGATATCAGGCGTCGCTTTTTGTCCTTTCAAACACGAAATCCAAGACTGCTCCCTGTAGAATCTTCTACTTTTGTCAGACCGCTCCCTTTAGAATCTTCTACTTTTGTCAGACCACTCCCTGTAGAATCTTCTACTTTTGCCCTCTGTCAAACCACTCCCTGTAGAATCTTCTACTGTTGCCCTCTGTCAAACCACTCCCTGTAGAATCTTCTACTTTTGTCAGACCGCTCCCTGTAGAATCTTGAAATTCCAGTGAAAGTTGAAAAAAAACAATTGGCAAATTAAATTTATTCAGATTGTTAACTTATAAAATAACTGTGTTTAAAAAACAAAAATTGGCTCGAACGTGAATCGAGCGCATTGTCTACTGCAATGTAGACAGGAACGTTAAAAACTAACCTACCTAAACGTTAAATAAATGTGTTGAAAATACGTTATAATAATAGTGACGTTATCATAGCATTATATGACCATGACTTGAGCGGAAAGTAATAAACTTTGTCAAAGTCTGTATGTAGTGTGCTGTGACATTCCTCACTTTATTGTATTGTTTGCTTGATAAATGCCTTGTTGGTCAAAACCAGAACCAGTTGCCGTGTATTGTGTATTTTGTAAAACTACCGTACTTTGTGATTACGCGTTTCGCCGAAAGTAACAACATGATCACGTGACCGTGAACGTTGTTTCAAACATGATATGCATTTTTCGTCGATTTCTGTAAACGACCATTTGCGTTAAGTTGGAATATTTTTTATAGAAACATATAAACAGTATTTTTAGAATTTTCCCTCTTCGTATCTCTGAAAGCTACATTCGTGCCCAATTTTAAGTCCGTAGGATGTCCAGATATCTCAAAACAATTGAGACAGACATCAATACAATGCCATTCCAGCTTAATATATATATATATATATATATATATATATATATATATATATATATATATATATATATATAGTAGATATATATATGTATCGAAATTTGTTGAATTATGTGAGATCTGCTAAATATCATGTCCACTCATCCCTGCATCTATCCTATCGGTAGGTCAATTTCTATTTTAAAAAGAGCATGATCATCATCAAGTAGCTTGTCCCTTCCGGAACTTGGCTCCCGTGACAGCAGTCCTGAAAAACTCTTTGTTCTGTGCAAGTAGGCAAACCGAACATGATGCCCTACGTCATCGATGTCTATGAGTCTTAGTGACTCAAGAACGCCGCTGATCATAGCTTGCTGACTTTTCTTTCAACAAGAACTGCCCCACGCAGCTGAAGCGTCATATACAAGTCAACTGGAGCGATTTTGTATGCACTTTCAATATCAATCTATGCCGACATCGTTTCAATGTATGTAAGTCCTCATATGTGTCATATACAAATAAAATATCATTGGGATAGGTACCCTTACTAGGACGACGACTTACAAAGATGAACATATATGTCATCATTCTCCAATGTTCAGTACTGTCTGCATACAATTACCCTTTCGATAAATTTGTCAGTAGTGTTCTGCATAATGATGATTCTATATCTATTCATTTTTTGTGTTTATCATCGTCAGATATGGACGAGAGAGATAATAGATAGGCATGAAGTTAGTCTGCAGGTATCAGATATGGATGAGAGAGGTTATAGATAGACATGGAGTTAGTCTGTCTGCAGGTATCAGATATGAATGAGAGAGGTTATAAATAGACATGAAGTTAGTCTGCAGGTATCAGATATGGGTGAGAGGATAGATGACATGGATTTAGGCAAAGCGAAGTTAGTGGCTCTGCAGGTATCGGATATGGACGAGAGAGGTTATACATAGGTATGACGTTAGTCTGTCTGCAGGTATCAGATATGGATGAGATAGGTTATAGATAGACATGAAGTTAGTCTGCGGGTATCAGATATTAACCAGAATCCTTTTGAACCGCCTCACATCTTGACAGAGGACTCTTGCCTGAAAGCCAGTGTGGATTCCGTAAAGATCGTCGGACCACAGACATGGTATTTGCGGCAAGGCAACTGCAAGAAAAATGCCAAGAACAACATCGTGACCTATACACAGCGTTCATCGACTTGACCAAGGCGTTTGATACGGTCAGTAGAGAAGGTCTCTGGAAGAACACTGCTAAATATGGCTGTACTGAAAAATTCATCAAAATTGTGCAGCAACTGCATGAGGGGATGCACGCCAGAGTGCAGACCAAGACGAGCTATCAGAGCCTTTTCCCGTCCTGAATGGAGTCAAACAAGGATGTGTGATTGCACCAACTCTGTTTAGTATTATGTTTTCTACCATGCTGGCAGATGCATTCAGAGATGGTAACATAGGTGTCAACATCAAGTATCGTACAGATGGAAAATTCTTCAATCCTAGGAGACTTCAAGCAAAAACAAAAGTAAAGTCTGATACCATCAGAGATCTCTTATTTGCTGACGACTGCGCCCTCACTGCCAACACTGAGGCAGATCTCCAGACTAGCATGAACAGATTTTCACAAGCCTGCTCTAACTTTGGTCTTACCATCAATACCGAGAAATCTGAAGTCATGTACCAACCAGCTCCTGGAAAAGTATATGCCGAACCAAATATTACAAGGGGAGGACACTGAAAATAGTGGACAGATTTACTTATCTTGGAAGCACACTGTCCCAAAATGTCATCATAGATGATGAAATAAATACCAGAATCTCTAAAGCTAGCAGCACCTTTGACAGACTACATATAAATGTCTGGCACAGATGTGGTATTGGTCAAGACACAAAACTGAAGGTATATCGAGCTGTCGTGCTCCCAGTCCTTCTTTACGCATGTGAAACTTGGACTGTATATTCAGAGACACGCAAGGAAGCTAAACCACTTTCACACAGTCTGCCTTAGACAAATAATGAACATCAAATGGCAGGATATGATTCCAGATACAGAGGTCCTAAAAAGAGCTGCTCTCCCTAGCATCTACACAATCTTGATGCAGTCCCAGACAAGATGGGCAGGACATGTGACGAATGCCAGATTGCAGAATACCCAAACGACTCTTTTATGGTGAGCTGCATAGCGGTAAACGCTCACGGGGGTCAGAAAAAGCGATTCAAAGATACACTCAAGAACTCGATGAAATCGTTTGGCATAGATGTCAACAACTGGGAGAATGCTGCTCAAGACAGATCAGCCTGGCGCACACTTCTTCGACACGGTTCCTCGGCCTGCAAGGCAGGTAGAACAGCACGGATGGAGCAAAAACGTGAAAACAGAAAGGCAGTAAAACTTCCCACAAGTGCAAGTATACCTTGCCCACACTGTACACGAACATTTCAAGCCCGTATCGGGCTCACTAGTCATCTACGCACACACAGACAAACATAGCGCAACTACATTCCCTTGGATGACAATTTGGTCATCATCACCCGTGATGGACAAGCATCATCAGATATGGATGAGAGAGGTAATAGATAGACATGAAGTTAGTCTGCAGGTATCAGATATGGATGAGAGAGATAATAGATAGACATGAAGTTAGTCTGCAGGTATCAGATATGGATGAGAGAGGTAATAGATAGGCACGAAGTTAGTCTGCAGGTATCGGTCCTCTCTAAATGCTGTGGTTGTACATTTGTACACAACTGTTTTAGTATTCTGTCATACAGGTCTCACTAAACAGGCCAAGGTCATGTGTTGATAAGGAGAATATCAAAACATCCGCTGTGTTCTCCACGGCTCTGTGCATTTATTAGTATAGTCACATTATTACAGTTGTATGTCATATAGTTGAATGTGAGAGAGAGGTACAACATGATAATAATAGCCGTCCATCGCAAGCGATGATGACAACAATCTCAGACGTGTACTGTTGCACCTCTCTGGTGTGTGCGGAGGTGACTGTAGAGTCCAATCCTAGAACAGAATCCCAGACCACAGGTGGGGCATACATGATCAAGGTTAGACATGTGCTGTGCTCTGTCTTTTCGCGCTGCTCGTTTTCTCTGTGACTCAACAATACGATGATTCTCAGCTATTCGGGTTCCTCTTTTGTTCTTACAGCGCCACATTTGGCGATCTTGCGCAAGGATTCCCAGCACGTATTGTCTATATCGAAGCATTTCAGAGACACTTTAAGAGTGTCTTTAAAGCGTTTTTCTGTCCACCAGCTAAACGTCTGCCCCCTTCAAGCTCGCCATACATCAACTGTTTTGGGATGCGTTTATCAGGCATTCGAGCAACGTGACCGACCCATCTCAGTTGGGCCTTCTGCAACAGGGTGTTGACGCTTGGGATCTTTGCTCTTGTGAGGACTTCGCTGTCTGGAATTTTGTCCTGCCAGTTTATGTTTAGTATTCTGCGTAGACAGCTTGTGTGGAAATGGTTTAATTTTCTTCCATGTCTCGCTTGCGTACAGCAGCGTGGTTAGCACTATGGCCTGGTAAACTTTCAGCTTTGTGACTATGCTTATCCCCTTCCGTTCCCACACAGTGACACGTAACCTTCCGAACGCAGCACTGGCTTTGGATATCCTATTGTGGACCTCAGAATCTATGTTTGCCGATCTGGATAGGAGGCTGCCAGGATAAGCAAAGTTGTCCGTTGACTGGAGACGCTGGTGTTTAATGTTGATGACTGGATCGTAATACTGTTCTCTAGGGGCGGGCTGGAACATGACCTCTGTTTTTTGGTGTTAATGGTGAGGCCAAACCTATCACAGGCCATTGAGAACTTGTCCATGTAAGTCTGCATTTCTTCCTCAGAGTTGGTAGCGAGGGCACAGTCATCAGCAAACAACAGGTTTGAGATAGTTGATTCTTTTACCTTGGTGGAGGATTTTAACCTCCGAAGATTGAATAGGTTACCGTCTGTCCTGTATCTAATCTTTACCCCATGTTCGTCGCCTTCCCAAAAGACATCCGTGAGCATGGCAGCAAACATCATGCTGAAGAGTGTTGGGGCCAGTACACAGCCCTGTTTGACGCCGTTGGTGACATGGAAGGCTTCCGACAGCTCCCCTTCGTCAAGTACACGTGCCATCATGCCCTCGTGAAACTGTTGAACGATCTTGATGAATTTCCTTGGGCATCCAAATTTTCCATGATCTTCCATAGACCCTCCCTGTTAACCGTGTCGAAAGTCTTTGTCAGATCGACAAAGACCATATAGAGGTTACGGTGCTGCTCTTGGCATTTCTCCTGTAGTTGGCGAGCAGCAAATATCATGTCTGCTGTTCCGCGACCTGCTCTGAAGCCACATTGGGTCTCAGGGAGTGCAACATGATAGTGCAGAATAGGTACAACGCAATAGGAAAGACACAAAGCATTGATGAACAGTGGGAAATACTAATGGAGTCAATATGTCAAACATCATATGAAATCATACCAAAAATAAAACACAATGTAAGGAAGAAATGGATGACGGAGGAAATATTACAGTTAATGGATGCAAGAAGAAACAGCAAGCAGAATACAGAAGAATATGACAGACTAAATAAGGAGATCAAAGACAGGTGTAGGGTAGAGAAAGAGAACTGGCTCAATCTGAAATACAGCAAAATTGAGAAACAGCATAACAAGGACACAAAATCTTTACACAAACAAATAAATGACATCACAGTGAGAAAGTCACACACGCGAACTGGATGTCTAAAATCCATGTAGCAGTTCCCTGGTACAAGGTCCCAGTGTAAAGAAAACAATAAGACGAAAAGAGAAAAGAAATAGAATAGAAAAATACAGCCCGTGATATGGCTACAGAAAGGTCACCCGAACCACAGACACTCTCTTCCACTAATGGAAAATGACTATAGAAAAAAATCAACACTAACTAGATAACAAAAGTTTCTGCTGAATTAGCAATGTATTAAGTCATTCATCATGAGTCCTCATGGACTCGCATCATCGAAAGAAAATTCATCGTCATAATACAATACAGTAAACCAAAGAAAGGTTTTAATTATGCATAACACGCTACTCTAAAACCTATGACATAATTTAATACCACAGTTCATTAGTCAGTAATATTAATCTTGTCCTAGAATTATCTTGATGCTGGCTCGATTCTTCTGCTGCAAATTTGGAAAGTTACTCGCTGGAAATTTCTATATAAAAAAATGTTTTAAACATAGGGACAGGCGATACTCTGTTCCATCTCCTTGGAAAAACTTGAAAACTTGAAAACAATTCCGGGAAATGGGAAAAGGCTGCTGGCGTGCTCCGTCTGATTCTTTCTGGAAATGTCTTACCTACAGTCTACAATCCCTTGGTCCTCTTAGATGAATAGGTCTAAAGTCCACCACACTGGACTTCATCAATCATAATTTGTCCATACTATACAATAATCATACTTTAAATGGTATCTGCAACTAGGCGTGCCAATTAACAAAGAAAATATAGGGAAAATGTTTCTCTCAAGCACTCTAAATACCCTTCACAGTGTCGTCACTTTTATCTAATACACCACCACAGCGTTATTTATCAAGACATGTAAATAAACTAGTCTGCTTAATTCTCGTCTGCTTAATTCTCCTCTCGAATCACATCGGCGAACACTATATAAAATTTACCCATCAAATTTCCTTCCTGTCTTCTCAGGACACATCCTGACCTCGCTCGTCAGTCACTCATGGTGATCTCTTCCACTTCAGTTCTATAGTCAGTCACTTAAAGTGCGATCACTACCGCTTCTCTTCTCTATCTGTGTTTTTCTCTACAGTTGCGTTCTGACTTCTGTTCTCTACAGTTGTGTTCTGACTTCTGTTCTCTACAATTGCGTTCTGACTTCTGTTCTCTACAGTTGCGTTCTGACTTCTGTTCTCTAAAGTGGTTTCTGTCGTCTCCTCCGTGGTTTCTGGCTTACTAATTCTAAATCTATGTCTCAACTGATATATCTCCAACCAAAAACCCCAGCTGCCCCTACCCGGGTCTCGAGATTTCCGAGATTAAGGGAGTCCTCGAATACCATGGGATAAACCAATGGCCTGAGTTTGTAAATTAATGGTCAGCAACTAAGTATTTGTAAACAAGGTGTTTAAATACAAACTCAAGGACACCCAGTGCAATAAGGGGGGTGGTTTGGGTTGACCCCGAATATACCCTAATTAAGATAACAGTGAAACTGTTACATCCAAAGAAGGTACGATATTAATAGGGGAAGAAAACATAACGGGACGATGGACGGAATATATTGGAGAACTCTACGATGATGACAGAGGAGAACTAAATATACCAGACACATGCAAGGGACCACCAATACTTGCAGCTGAAGTTGAAGATGCCATAAAACATATTAAAAAAGAACTAAATATACCAGACACATGCAAGGGACCACCAATACTTGCAGCTGAAGTTGAAGATGCCATAAAATACATTAAGAGAAGAACTAGATATACCAGACACATGCAAGGGACCACCAATACTTGCAGCTGAAGTTGAAGATGCCATAAAACATATTAAGAGAAGAACTAAATATACCAGACACATGCAAGGGACCACCAATACTTGCAGCTGAAGTTGAAGATGCCATAAAACATATTAAGAGAACTAAATATACCAGACACATGCAAGGGACCACCAATACTTGCAGCTGAAGTTGAAGATGCCATAAAATACATTAAGAAGAACTCAAGTACCAGAACATAACAGGACAGCAAATTCAAGCTGAAGTCTAGAAGATGCCATAAACACATTAGAGAAGAACTAAATATACCAGAACTTTAAGGACCAAATACTTGCAGCTCAAGTTAAGATGCCATAAAACACATTAAGAGGGAAAGTCTCCAGGTCCAGATAACATAACAGCAGAAGAAATTCAAGCTCTAGGAAATCTAGGAACGGAAGTGATAATGAAGCTTTTAAACGACATATATGACAGTGGTTGTATTCTAAAAGTGATAACAAAACTTGTAAACGACATATATGACAGTAGTTGTATTCCAAAAGATCTACTAAAGTCCATATTTATTGCTTTGCCGAAGAAATCAAGAGCAGTGGAATGTGAAGATCCCCGCACTATCAGTCATATGACAAAAATACTACTGAGGATAATGATGAGAAGGATGAGAAGCAGAATACGATCAGAAATCAGTGATGAACAGTGTGGATTTGTTGAAGGCAAGGACACTAGCAACACAAGAGAAAAAATCTGGCCAGCAATGGCGGAATGCGGGAGGGCCATTCAGAGTCAGAACTATTTGATTCTGAACACGACTTTGCTAGCCCATTTTCGCCATGTTTGGTCGGGTATTTTCCGGTTTCGTTTGCCGAGCTACTGAGTTAGTGCTTGAGCAACGATGTGAGCTATGACTGTTACATGGAATGTTTTTGCTGTGTCAACCGTGCGTTTGTTGTGTGTATTCAGAAAATGGCGGACAGCGGTTATGAGGAACAAACTCAATCTGCCGTATGCAGTTATATTGCGTGTGCAGAAAGCTGGATTTTGTCATGATTGATGTTTCCTTCGACAAGAATTGCAATTCAAGTAATGAACAGTTTTGTGTTGCTACATTAGCGACGGCCATATGCATTTTATGCGGTGCAGGTTGCTTTTTGTGGCGGTACGCGACTGTTTCATTCTGGAATTAGTTACACAGGAAACATTTCACAGTTGTTAGCATTTCGTGTGATTTTCATTGGCACAGGGACGGAGCAATTATGGGGTGACCCGTTGCAGTGAAGTTGGAACCGTACTTATGAACTATGAACTAGCAACGTTGTATATATCATAAGAACACCAATAGAAAGATCAATAAAAGTAAAAACAGATATATACTTGTACTATATAGACTACACCAAGGCGTTTGACAATGTACTCCATCAAGAACTTTCAAAAATGTTAGAGAGTTTAAACATCGACAGCAAAGATCTAAGAATCATTCAGAACATATACTGGCAGCAAACAGCAGCTATAAGAATAGACAAAAAGATTGGAACTTTCCAGAAGATCAAAAAGGGTGTTAGACAAGGATGCATATTATCACCAGACCTGTTCTCACAGCATTGTAAAAACATTTTAGGTCTATAAAAGATATTCCTGGAATAGCTGTAGGAGGGCACACCATAAATAACCTGAGATAAGAGGATGATACTGTCTTAATAGCAAGAAATGAAATGGAGCTCCAGAAATTAGTTGATACGGTCGTGACAGAAAGTAACAACAAAGGACTCATTTTAAATATTAACTCTGAGTCGACCAAGCGCCATGCTAAGTGGCGTTTGAAGTGGACGCGTTTTTACATTCCGCCACGCTAAGTGGGGTTTGGTTATCAAAACGTGAAAGCGCTTGTAAAAACGTGACTTTTGCCCTGGTCCGCTAACAGTTAAGAAGATAGAAGTTATGATCATATCAAAATGGCAGATTTTTTTCTCCAAAATGCATCATCACAGTAAATGGGACTGAGCTAAGACAAGTGCAGCAATTTAAATATCTCGGAGTCTTTGTGACATCAGATGGCAGATGCCGATCAGAAATAAAGAGCAGAATAGGACAAGCGAAAACATCATTCCTGAAAATGAGAAGCATTATCTGCAACAAGTCCGTGTCAATTTCGATCAGAATGCGAGTTATTCAGTGCTACATAGAACCAATACTGACATACGGATGCGAGTCATGGACAATAAACAAACAGATCGAAAAATCTCTGAGGGTCACAGAGATGTGGTTTTACAGAAGAATGATGAGAATCCCATGGACTGCTAAAATGACTAATGTTGAAGTGTTGAATGAGATCAAGACACAGAGAAAGCTTATCATCGATATAAGAAAGAGGCAGTCATCATTTCTCGGGCATGTGATGAGGAGGCGAGGTTTAGAGCACATTGTGACAACCTATAAAATCGAGGGAAGACGAGACAGAGGAAGACACAGAGAGAAAATTGTGGATAGCCTGACTTCGTGGCACGATAGAGCGTCAACATCTCCGTTAATAGCAAACACCAACGACAGAGACTTGTGGAGATCCATGATCGCCTAAGCCAGCCGGCACGGCACCTGTTAATGATGATGTCTATCTTGAAGTAGCTGCTTCAACTAAGGCAGTTCATCCTTTTCTTTTTGTTCTGTCTTATTTAAGTATTTTCTTAAAAGGATTTCCTTTTGTTTTTTCCCGGTCGGTGTGTAGTGCATCTCCCTTTTTAGAATGCGTTCTATGAATGAACCACTATAGTTTTTGTTCCAATTCATGCTTTTTTTTAATAGCAACCAGAACTTTTGAATAAGCCACCCGTCACTTGCAGTTTCATTGCAGAAATCTACCATTTCGTTTGCTTCTTTTGCATGTATTATAATTCCTCTTCTAATTAATTCATAAGAAGGGAGGCTGAGATAAAGCTCGATTTGTGTGTCGTTTTCCATTATTTGGTGGCGTTTAGCAACCGAAGCTCTGGTGATTTTGTTTATCCACTATGTTTTGGTTGATTAAGATCTGTTTCATTGCCACTCAAGGTCCCTACGAACGCCACTCTTACCCTAGGAACACCACTCAAGGTCCCTACGAACGCCACTCTTACCCTAGGAACACCACTCAAGGTCCCTACGAACGCCACACGTACCCTACTAACGCCACTCAAGGTCCCTACGAACGCCACTCCCACTCTTATGTGATATATGAAGTTGGGGCTTCCGTCTTTGTTGCACAAGGTTTTTATTTGCTTCCGACGTTACCATTTCTGAAGAAAGACGACAGCTAGCAACAACTATAACAACAAATTACGATAATAAAAAAATGTAAACATTTTGTTATGACTAATCCGTGATTAGATTACCGTAGACCATGACGATCTCATAGTTCTTAATGGTAAATAATCTCAGGTTTTCAAATGATCAAATGTAAAATAGCAGTTAACGTCCTTGTCAAACTATTTCTCCTCTCATTTATTCTAGTACAATTTACTATTTTCTAATTCTTAACAAAAAAGTATTTGATCAATTCTGATCGATTACTCATTTCCACATTTTAATGATTGGTTCTAACATTTAACTTTGTCTTCCTCTTACTCGTTTGTCTTGTTTCTTCTAGTAGAACTTTCGCCGTATTTGTTACTTATTAGAAACATCATATTGACATCTAAATAATATGTGTTTGTCATCCCACACTAGAAACATATTGACATCTAAATAATATGTGTGCCATCCCACACTAGAAACATCATATTGACATCTAAATAATATGTGTGCCATCCCACACTAGAAACATCATATTGACATCTAAATAATATGTGTGCCATCCCACACTAGAAACATCATATTG
The DNA here is from genome assembly GCA_020796225.1 of Arion vulgaris. Classification (NCBI taxonomy): domain Eukaryota; kingdom Metazoa; phylum Mollusca; class Gastropoda; order Stylommatophora; family Arionidae; genus Arion; species Arion vulgaris. The sequence continues at coordinate 3,556,351 of CM036758.1, read as the reverse complement.
ACATATAAATAATATGTGTGCCATCCCACACTAGGAACATCATATTGACATATAAATAATATGTGTGCCATCCCACACTAGAAACATCATATTGACATATAAATGTGTTTGTCATCTCACACTAGAAACATCGTATTGACATATAAATAATATGTGTGTGTCATCCCACACTAGAAACATCATATTGACATCTAAATAATATGTGTGTGTCATCCCACACTAGAAACATCATATTGGCATATAAATAATATGTGTGTACCATCACAAACTAGAAACATCATCTCTCTCTCTCTCTTTGCCTTTTTACCCGGGTTGGGGCATAGGCCCTCAACCAACTCATGCCAAGTCTTCCTATCTCTAGCTATCTCCTGCAGCTCCCTCCAGCTCTTCTTTATATTGTTGATCTCCGCCTCCAAATCTCGTCTCCATGTATTTCTCGGCCTCCCCTTCTTTCGCTGTCCCTGCGGGTTCCAGGCAAGGACCTTTCTTGTTATATTCCCCTCCGGTTTAGAAACATCATATTGACATATAATTAATATTTTGAAAGATCCGATATTCAAGAGCGTAGAATTCCATCAGTAGCCATTGCTGACACGGCGATAATTGAACAAGTAAGCATATTTGCAATCAAGTAAACAGTGAAATAGGACTAGGGATATTGGTCAACTATCGAAATGTCATCAAATACAATTGGAAGCAAATACAGTAATGCATCCAATGGGACAATAGATGTTGACAATTGGTATTACATTGGTACCATTATTATGATGTTTTTCCAGAGCATGATGGGTAATCTATGGATAATGCAATTCATGGCAATGACGTAGCATGCAAGATCAATCTGCGCCGAAAAGAAATCTTTTGATATTGTTGCACTGAATTCTAAGAAAATTGTTGCACTGAATTCTAAGAAAATTGTTGCCACTAATAAGAGTGTGTAAATCTGGTGTTTATGTGTGTGTTCGTTGGGAGTGTGTGAAAGTTGGTTAATGTGTGTGACTGTCTGTGTGAGTGTCTGCGTGAGTGACTGTGTGTCTGTGTGAGTGTCTGTGTGAGTGTCTGTGTGAGTGTCTGTGGAGTGCCTGTGTGTGTCTGTGTGAGTGTGTGAGAGATGGTTAATGTATTTTAGTGTCTGTGTGAGTGTGTGTGAGTGTGTGTGCAGTGTGAGAGTTTGTTAATGTGTTTGAGTGTCTATTTTTTAGTATGTGAGAGTTGATTAATGTGTTTGAGTGTCTGTGTGAGTGTCTGTGTGAGTGTCTGTGTGAGTGTCTGTGTGAGTGTGTGAGAGTTGGTTAATGTGTTTAAGTGTCTCTGTGTGTGTGTCTGTGTGAGTGTGTGTGAGTGTGTGTGAGTGTGTGAGAGTTGGTTAATGTGTGTGACTGTCTGTGTGAGTGTCTGTGTGAGTGTCTCGTGAGTGTCTGTGTGAGTGTATGTGTGAGTGTCTGTGTGAGTGTCTGTGTGAGTGTCTGTGTGAGTGTCTGTGGAGTACCTGTGTGTGCCTGTGTGAGTGTGTGAGAGATGGTTAATGTATTTTAGTGTCTGTGTGAGTGTGTGAGTGAGTGTGTGTGTAGTGTCTGTGTGAGTGTGTGTGAGTGTGTGTGCAGTGTGTGTGAGTGTATGAGAGTTTATTAATGTGTTTGAGTGTCTGTGTGAGTGTGTGTGAGTGTGTTTGAGTGTCTGTGTGAGTGTGTGAAAGTTGGTTAATGTGTTTGAATGTCTGTGTGAGTGTGTGAGAGTTGGTTAATGTGTTTTAGTGTCTGTGTGTGTGTGTCTGTGTGAGTGTGTGTGAGTGTGTGTGTGAGTGTGTGAGAGTTGGTTAATGTATGTGAGTGTCTGTGTGAGTGTGTGAGAGTTGGTTAATATGTTTTAGTGTCTGTGTGAGTGTGTGTGAGTGTCTGTGTGAGTGTCTGTGTGAGTGTGTGAGAGTTGGTTAATGTGTTTAGTGTCTGTGTGAGTGTGTGAGAGTTGGTTAATGTATGTGAGTGTGTGTGTCTGTGTGAGTGTCTGTGTGAGTGTCGTGTGAGTGTATGTATGTCTGTGTGAGTGTTTGTGTGACTGACTGTGTGAGTGTATGTGTGAGTGTATGTATGTTGTGTGAGTGTCTGTGTGAGTGTATGCATGTATGTGCGACTGCGAGTGTATGATTTTGTGTGCATGAGTGTATATCTGATTGTATGTATGAGTGTATATATTAGTGTGTATATATGTGAGTGTATATGTGTGTATATGGAAGTGTATATGTGTGCATATGTGAGTGTATGTGTGTAAATATATTTGCTCGAGTGTCTCTGAGTTTGTGAGCAAGTTTTCGTGTGTAAGCAAGTTTTCGTGTGTGAGCAAGTTTTTGTGTGTAAGCAAGTTTTCGTGTGTGAGTAAGTTTTTTAATGTGAGCAAGTTTTTGTATGTGAGCAAGTTTTCGTGTGTGAGCAAGTTTTTGTGTGTGGGCGAGTTTTCGTGTGTGGGCGAGTTTTCGTGTGTGAGCGAGTCTTCGTGTGTGGGCGAGTTGCCGTGTGTGGATGTGTATGAATGGTAAGTGTGAGTGTAAAGGTGAGTGTGTGTGTGTGGGTATGTATGTATGCATGCATGTGTGTTGTTGTGGGTAGATCTGCTATGTGTATTGCGTAGTATTTGCTGCTAGTAACTGTTTAATGACATCTTATAGTGTCTCGAAATGCTTCGATATAAACCCAGTGCTGGAATCCCTTAAGATCGCCAATGTGGTGCTGTAACTCACAAGAGGAACCCGCATTGTTGAGAATCATCGTTGTTGATCACAGAAAAGAGCTGCTGCAAAAGAGAGAACACACAACACCACATGTATACGATCAGTATGCCACCTGGGGTAGGATTGTGTTCTAGGATTTAACCCTACAGTCACCTCCGCACACAAAAGAGAGCAGCAGCACACGTCTGAGATTGTTGTCATGCTAGTTTGCGATGGACGACTACTATACGTGTACGATGTTGAGAGTTTCAGCTAAAATCTTGGTAAACATTGTTAGATTTCAGCTAACAATGCTTGGTAAAACAGTTGTTGAAAAGTTTCAGCTAACAATACTTGGTAAACAGTTGTTGAGAGTTTCAGCTAACAATACTTGGTAAACAGTTGTTGAGAGTTTCAGCTAACAATATTTGGTAAACAGTTGTTGAGAGTTTCAGCTAACAATATTTGGTAAACAGTTGTTGAGAGTTTCAGCTAACAATACTTGATAAACAGTTGTTGAGAGTTTCAGCTAACAATACTTGCTTGAAAACACATGGTAAACAGTTGCAGAAAAAGGGTGGAGACTGCAGTAAAACTTGGAAAAATAGCTAAACTACAAGCCTACTGATACACATAGCTTTCTTCTGTATACCTCTTCCCATCCCCAGGCTTGTCGAGACTCTTTACCTTTCTCTCAACTCTTACGCCTTCATCGCCTCTGTAGCGAGGACGACGATTTTCTTGATAGAGCCCACGAGATGCTTGATTTCTTCCGCCAACGCCTATACCCGGAAAATGTGCTTACATCTGCCATGCATCGGGTTCAGCTAATTGCTCGCCAGGAGGCCCTTTCTCACGCACATAGAACCCCAATTCTGACAGGGTTAAACTTATCTTAACTTTCCACCCTCATAGTTCCCTGGTGAAAAAGGTCTTATTCCATCATCTCCTATTCTTCAGTCTGATCCTGAGACACGTTCAGTCTTCCAACACTATCCTTTGGTGGCGTACAGACGGGACAGAAGCCTCAAGATTTGTTGGTACACAGTCGCCTCAAGCCTAATATCCAGAGTCACTTTGGCACCATCCAGTGTGGCCGTCGGCGCTGTAATACATGTGCATATGTAATACAGACCCGCACCGTCTCTTTTCCAAAAGCTATGTATGCCATTCAAGACAGTTTCACGTGTGAGTCCCGCAATATCATCTATGCCATCACCTGCAAACGATGCAACAAGGCCTATATTGGTGAAACCGGTAAGAGGCTCAGTGACCGATTCGCCCTACACTTACGCGATATTCGCCAATGCTCTGTGACTCCTGTGGCCACTCATTTCAATGATACTGGCCATTCAGGAGTTGACGATGTCCAGGTCACAGCCATCCGATCATATTCCTCCGATGATCGCAGTCGATTCGTCCTGGAGAACCGTTTTATTTCATTCTATGGCACTTTGCGACCTCTTGGACTCAACGCATTACATTCCTATGCTTCTTAGCACTGTCTTATCTCGTGCCTTGTTATCTATATGTGTGTTTGCTCCATATGTGTCATTTATCCACTATATTGTTTCTCTTCTTTTCCACTTTCGGTTTTTGTGTTGCACTCATTTCGTTGTTCGTTTTGATTCCCAGATTTTCATTAGATAGGTTTATGTTTCCACATGTAATCGTCCATTTGTAGTGTTCCTCGAAATTCGTCATTCTTGTTGTATTGTTTGCTTGATAAAGGCCTTTTGGTCGAAACGTTGCTGTTTATCGTCACTGTTTATGTATTTTGTAAAACTGTAGTACTTTGTTTTTACGTGTTAAACAGTTGCAGAGAGTTCCAAAAGAGGAAGACTGCAGTAAAACTTGGTGAAATAGCGAATCACGTACAAACAAAGCACTATAGTTTTACAAAATACAGAAACAGTGACGATAAACAGCAACTTTTCGACCAAAAGGCCTTTATCAAGCAAACGATACAACAGGAGTGACGAATTAAAAGAACACTTACAAATGGACGGTTACAGAAACATTCAAAAGTATCTAATGAAAATCTGGGAATAAAAACGAATAACGAAATGAGAGCAACACAAAACTAGAAGTGGAAAAGAGAAACAATATTAAATCTAGTAAAAATATAAAATATATATGAAGCAGATCATCATCATCATTGGCCTCTGTCTCAGGAGACAATAGGTGTTGCGTCACGTAGTATGTTCTGTGCTGAATCACAACGTTTCATGTGGCTGTAATGGCCTATTCTGGAGTGGCAATCCTTGCCACAGTTGCTGCAGGTAAAACTGGAGACTAGAGCCGATCATGGGATGTTCTCTCTGCCCTCTGTGCTCTCTTTTGCTTCCACATGTGATGTTGTTTTTCTTCTTTTCTTTTGAGCCGCCCCTCACTGCCGCTCGCCATGCTTGCCTGTCTTTGGCCAGCCGCTCCCAGTGTTTTTGTCTATGCCGCATGAAGTTAGATCACGCTTGCAGGTGTCAATGAAGCGTAATAATGGCGCCCATGCTGTCTAGCACCAGATGCGAGTTGACCATATAGAATGTTTTTTGGGATTCTATCATCGTTCATACGGCACACGTGTCCCAGCCATCTGAGACGTCGCTGACTCAGTGTATATACTTGGAATGCCATCACTGTTCAGGACTTCTATATTGGAGATGCGATCTTGCCATCGGATGTTTTATATTTGCCTGAGACAGCGCATGTGGAAGGTGTTGAGGCGATGTTCTTGTCTAGGATATGTGGTCCATGTCTCACTACCATACAGCAGAGTGCTGAGAACACAAACATTATATACTTGTGTCTTGGTGTTTCTTGTGAGTGCCCTGTTTTCCCATACACGCTTTGCTAATTTAAACATAGCAGTGGAGGCCTTCCCAATGCGACCACTAATTTCATCATCGAGGGAGAGGTTGCTGCTGATGATAGAGCCAAGGTATGTAAAGGTATTGACTACTTCAAGCGTATGAATGCCAATGTTGGTAGATGGGGCTCTGCTAATATCCTGGAACATTATATTTGTTTTCTTCAGGCTGATGGTCAAGCCGAATTCATTTGATGCTGCAGCAAATCTGTCCATGGGGTGTTGTAGCCCTTCTTCTGTGTGTGATGTTAATGCTGCATCATCGGCAAACAGAAGTTCCCTGATGGTGACTCTTTGGACTTTGGTCTTTGCTTTGAGTCGCGCCATGTTGAACAATTTTTCATCTGATCTTGTGTGGAGAAATATTCCTTCTTCGGCTGATTCTAAAGCATGGGAGAGAAGTAGGGAGAAAAATATCCCAAAGAGTGTGGGTGCAAGTACGCACCCTGCTTGACGCCGCTGTTGATAGGAAAAGCGCTGGAGGAGGCCCCATCAAACATCACTGTACCCTTCATGTTGTTATGGAATGATGTTATGATTTTAAGAAATGTAGGAGGGCAGCCGATTTTTTCAAAAGCTTGAAGAGGCCATCTCTACTCACTAGGTCAAATGCCTTTGTTAGATCTATGATGAAGCAGATACACATATAGATTACAAAGCATGAGATGAGAAAGTACTAAGAAGCATTAGGAATGTAATGCGTTAAGTCCAAGAGGCCGCAAAGTACCATATAACGAAATAAAACGGTTTTCCAGAGCAAATCGACTACGATCATCAGAGGAACATGATCAGATGGCTGTGACCTGGACATCGCAAGCTCCTAAATGGCCAGTATCATTGAAATGAGAAGCTACAGGGGTGACAGAGCATTGACGTATATCGCTCCAGTGTTATTCATTCGTTTTTATTCCCAGATTTTCATTAGATACTTCTGAATGTTTCTGTAACCGTCCATTTGTAAGTGTTCTTTTAATTCGTCACTCCTGTTGTATCGTTTGCTTGATAAAGGCCTTTTGGTCGAAACGTTGCTGTTTATCGTCACTGTTTCTGTATTTTGTAAAACTATAGCAGAGAGTTCCAGCTAACAATACTTACGTGATTTTTGATGCAACAATTTATCAGAATCGATTGTTGATAACTTTAACTTGGAAACAAATGTGTTTTCAGCTTTATTTTGCAAATAACAGACATTATTGCAGATAAACAGAAGTATGGATAATTGCAATAAGAGAAACGGTCAAGTGAGAGGTTTGATTGGTTGAATACATCATCTGCACATAATTGTGACCTCGTCTGCTGACAACATCAAGCAGACTTCAGGAACTGTACACATACACACAGAGAGAGTTATGAGAGTTGTAGTAAGAGACATGACCAGGTGTAGTGAAGAGTTGTTAATGGCACTGGGTAAAGAAGGTTGGCGTTGCAATAGCGTAGATCAAACGTATTGATTAGGTTTTTCCCATGTTGGACTTGTGTGATTCTATACTAAACCTAACGTCAGTGAACTCGTGTGTGTGATTCTGTACTACACGTCAAATCAGTCTGCGGGCTCGGGTGTGTCGTCTGTGATTCTATACTAAATATTAAAGTCATTCCATGCACTCGGGTGTGTCGTGTGTTATTCTGTACTACACGTCAAGTCAGTCCGTGAACTAGGGTGTGTCGTGTGTTATTTCGCACAACACGTAACGTCAGTCCGCGGTCTCGGGTGAGGTCAAGACTATCATAATATTAAATTCAGTGTGTTATTAGTTATTACAGCCAGGTCAAATGTTGCTAGTTATTGAATCTGTGACTTGTTAGACTTGTCTGATCTGTGGGTGTCATATGGTTATATGTTTGACTTGTCTGAGAAGAATCTAGTCATATGTTTATATGTTTGACTTGTCTGAGAAGAATCTGGTCATATAGTTATATGTTTGACTTGTCTGAGAGGAATATAGTTATATGTTTGACTTGTCTGAGAGAAATCTAGTTATATGTTTGACTTGTCTGAGAGGAATCTAGTTATATGGTTGACTTGTCTGAGAGGAATCTAGTTATATGGTTGACTTGTCTGAGAGGAATCTAGTTATATCGTTATATGTTTGACTTGTCTGATTGGAGTCTAGTCATATTGTTATATCGCCCGAGTGGTTACCGGGGCCCAAATTGGGGTGTAAAGAATAGACGATTCAACAAAGACAGGTTTATGCAGTATTACATAAGTAGTGAAAAATTAATGATAAAATATGAAAATAAAACAACTCAACGTTTCGGTACTAGACCTTTATCGAGAAGAAATATACAAAAAATACTTAATAAACACACTGGCATACAAACCTGTCGCAAAAGTACGTGTGGTCTCTGGGTCGGTATCTCACGAGTGTAAAGAATAGAACCACTGTTACCCGCCCATATCGTAAGAGGCGACTAAGGAGTTTGGGCGTGGGGCTAGCTACCCCACACCGTAAAAAATACTAGATGGCTACAGAACGGAGAGCGAACCAAGTAAACGCTGGCTAAAACCGGACACATCACCGAAGGATAAACACCAGAGCTCCAATTGGTGCTGAAGATGTGACGTAAAACACACCAATGCTAAGGCTGCATGAATCAGATTTCCACATGAATAGAATTTATGGGAGATCTGGTACATCGTTATGGGTGGTAATCGCGAGAGAGAGATATGGTTATATGTTTGACTTGCCTAAAGTACGGAGAAATCTAGTCGGACTTGCGTGATATAGTGGGTATACTTGACACAGCATTGTTAACGTGTGTAGGTCACCTGGTATGATGTGTTTTATATGTGTGTGTCACCAGATCTGACGTGTTTGATGTGTGGAAGAACACACTGGTATTGCATGTCAAATGTGTGTGATCCCCTGATCTGACTTGACTGTTATGGGAGGGGTTAGGAGAGGGGGGAGGGCGTTTGTTCTGATTCATTTGGGGTCACCTATCAAATGTAACGTTCGAGCTACCTAGTATATAACAGTGTAGCTTTAGTTCAGTGAGAGATAGAGTTAGAACAAATAGAGTGAGAAAGAGAGAAGAAAGAAAGAAGAGGCGCGAGAGAGAGAGGAGATATACATGAGCGTGCAAATGGCAGACGAAAGTAGTTAGATCTTGTTAACTTGAAATGCATGTGCTCAGACATCACAGCTGTATGAGTTCAGACATCACAGTTGTATGAGTTCCGACATTACAGCTGTATCAGAGATATCACAGCTGTATCAGTTCAGACATCACAGCTGTATGAGCTCAGACATCACAGCTGCATGAGTTCAGACATCACAGCTGTATCAGTTCAGACATCACAGCTGCATGAGTTCAGACATTACAGCTGTGTGAGTTCAGATATCACAGCTGCATGAGATCAGACATCACAGCTGCATGAGCTCAGAAATCACATGGCGGGGGCAGGGAAGGGTGGAGAGGGAGGGGGGGGGAGTTGTTTAACAGTGATTAAATCTATTCTGTAGAATATTACGGATATTCAATATCGCCAGACCTGGTCTATAGAAGATCTAGACGTTAGACATTGTCTATAGAAGATCTAGACATTAGACATGGTCTATAGAAGATCTAGACGTTAGACATTGTCTATAGAAGATCTAGACATTAGACATGGTCTATAGTAGATCTAGACGTTAGACATTGTCTATAGAAGATCTAGACGTTAGGCATGGTCTATAGAAGATCTAGACGTTAGACATTGTCTATAGAAGATCTAGACGTTAGCATGGTCTATAGAAATCTAGACGTTAGACATTGTCTATAGAAGATCTAGACGTTAGACATTGTCTATAGAAGATCTAGACGTTAGACATTGTCTATAGAAGATCTAGACGTTAGACATTGTCTATAGAAGATCTAGACATTAGCATGGTCTATAGAAGATCTAGACGTTAGACATGGTCTATAGAAGATCTAGACGTTAGACCTGGTCTATAGAAGATCTAGACGTTAGACATTGTCTATAGAAGATCTAGACGTTAGACATGGTCTATAGAAGATCTAGACGTTAGACATTGTCTATAGAAGATCTAGACGTTAGGCATGGTCTATAGAAGATCTAGACGTTAGCCATTGTCTATAGAAGATCTAGACGTTAGACATTGTCTATAGAAGATCTAGACGTTAGGCATGGTCTATAGAAGATCTAGACGTTAGGCATGGTCTATAGAAGATCTAGACGTTAGACATTGTCTATAGAAGATCTAGACGTTAGACATTGTCTATAGAAGATCTAGACGTTAGACATTGTCTATAGAAGATCTAGACGTTAGACATTGTCTATAGAAGATCTAGACGTTAGGCATGGTCTATAGAAGATCTAGACGTTAGCCATTGTCTATAGAAGATCTAGACGTTAGACATTGTCTATAGAAGATCTAGACGTTAGGCATGGTCTATAGAAGATCTAGACGTTAGACATGGTCTATAGAAGATCTAGACGTTATGCATGGTCTATAGAAGATCTAGACGTTAAACTTTGTCATCAGTGAGAGTCTATAGAAAATTAAGGGCAAATACCACTTCAATAAATAAATTGGTAACAATAGCGCGTCAATAGCAGGACAAGAGGTAGGCCAGAGTTCGACCTCATTAATGGCGAATTATCAGAACAATTTCATATCTCACGGAGTCAAACAAGTTTGTGTTACTAACACTGATTTTGTGCAATAGCAAGTTCTCTGCTATACTGACTGATGTGTTTAGAGCTCAGTAACATGTTATCTGCTATCTGCTATGCTGACTGTAGCTTGTTCCAAAATTGGTGAACATCTTTACCGACCGATATAAAATCATCCACTTGACATAAATTATTGGTACATTTTTCTATAGATGTCAGTGGCGACCTTCATAGATGTCAGTGGCGACCTTCATATATGTCAGTGGCGACCTTCATAGATGTCAGTGGCGACCTTCATATATGTCAGTGGCGACCTTTGTATAGTATTTTTTGCTCACCTAAACCTTTTGTGCTGTAATATTTTACTTATTTGTTATTTTCCATGCAAGAGATTGAACGAGTTGTCCAGGATAGAGAGGTATGGAGAAATTGCTTGCATATCCTCCGTAACGTATAACGGTACGAGGGGTATTATTATTAAATTAGCAAAATAACATCGATTTTTCTTTGGTATACATGTAGAAGTTTAACAGTATGGTAGTCAAGTATTCCTGTAATTACGCATTTGCATGTTAAACACGCAATTCAGCACCAGGGAAAAATGGGAATCCCGTGGAATTAATCATTTCACAATGTATCCGAACGATTGTCATTGGTGTATGCACACACCATTTATTTTCATTGATAGAAGTGGAAGGTATCATTTCCTCGAGGGTCTCTGTGGCTAAGTGGTTACGCTTAAGCCCTTGCCTTGCGAGTCGAAGGTCGTGGGTTCGAATCCACACATCGCCGTTCTGTTCACGAGTGAATTTTTCCCCAGAGACCCCAAGGATTGTTACCGGATCAATGGAGTTTGTTAATCGATGCAATACGTTAGGCAGGTGACGTGCCATTTCTGCGGAGAGGGAGCAAGTCACACCGGGTAAAACTCGGTGCAATGAAGTCAATCCTCCGGCTTTAAACTATTTTATTTGTTTACTATGCAATATTGCTCTTGTTATAATATGTAATATGGATACACCTTTGCAAACATTCACCGCCATTTTGTTTATTACAGTAAATTCGAAACTTTGATTATCATTTTGTTGTGCTTATGCACAATTATATAACAAAAACGCCCTGTGCATCAATCAAGCTGCGTGCCAATTAGTTACCATGAATTCGTAAGGTCGTTAGGTATTCGTAAGGTCGTTCTGCCTGCAAAAAATTACTGCTTTGCATCATGTAGATTTCGTTCGAATTAAACCTTACCGTGTTCACGAATTTTGGAACAAACTATAATGCGTTTAGGGCTCAGTAGTAAGTTCACTGCTATGTTTACTAATGCGTTTAGGGATCAGTAGTAAGTTCACTGCTATGTTTACTAATGCGTTTAGAGCTCAGTAGTAAGTTCACTGCTATGTTGACTAATGCATTTAGGCTCAGTAGTAAGTTCACTGCTATGCTGATTCATACGCCTACATCTGGATCTTCTAAAGTCAGGGACATAGGAATCAATGTCAGCTATCGTACGGGTAATACATTACGGTTGTTTCAAGTAAAACGTCTAGGTTATATTATTCACTATCAGAGATCTTCTCTTTGATAATGAGTATGTTTTTAAAGCTGCGCATTTGTAGAAACATGAAAGAATGTTTTAATCAACTCTTGGACAATTTATACGAAACTAAACCACACAAAAACAACCAGCCTGGGGGAGGGAAGGGCTAGGGGACATGGGGATATGTCTACATTTCTTGGCAGCCACATATTCCCAGAATCATCATTGATGATGCATTAAACGTCATGATCTCCAAGACCAGCAGCACATTTAATAGACAAGATACCAATGATTGGCATGGCATTGGTATCAGTTTGTCAAGAAAACTGAATATGTACAGAGCTACTGGACTCCCAGTCCTTCATAAGAAATATTGACTGTGTAACATCAGAAATATTGACTGTGTAACATCAGAAATATTGACTGTGTAACATCAGAAATATTGACTGTGTAATATCAGTACATCAAGAAACTAAACCACTTCTACACAATATACCAAAAAAAGTGTTCATGGAGACCAAATATCACGATTAAAAAAATATCTTGATGCTTGTAATTCCTATGCTAGACCATCAGTTTCTCAAAATGATTACTATTTAGTGAACTGCACAAAGTTATATACTCCTATGAGAAGTGGGATGGAGGAGGGGGGTGAGATTAAACGTTTCAAAGGCAGGCTCAAGACAATACTAAAACGTTTCGATTATAGTGATACAGTGGTTGCCATTGTTGTTGTGTTGATGCCATGGTAACGTTGTTACTGTGGTAATTGATGCCATGGTAACCTTTTTACAATGGCAATTACTGTAGTGATACAGTTGATGTTGTTATGTGAATGATTTTAGCGATACCGATGTTGTTGCTAGTAGTGGTGCAGTTGTTGTGTGTGAATAATTGCAGTGATATTGGTGTTGTTGTTGTCGGAGAGGGGAGTAGGACATTTGTTGATTGTTGTCAGAGAGAGAAGTATGACATTTGTTGCATGTTATTGGAGAGAGAAGTATGACATTTGTTGCATGTTATTGGAGAGAGAAGTATGACATTTGTTGCATGTTATTGGAGAGAGAAGTATGACATTTGTTGCATGTTGTTGGAGAGAAGTATGACATTTGTTGCATGTTGTTGGAGAGACGTATGACATTTGTTGCATGTTGTTGGACAGAGATGTTACTTCAATGTTTGTAGTAATACAGTCAATGTTTGTAGTGATACATTCAATGTTTGTAGCGATACAGTCAATGTTTGTAGTGATACAGTTAATGTTTGTAGTGATACAGTCAATGTTTGTAGTGCTACAGTCAATGTTTGTAGTGATACAGTCAATGTTTGTAGTGATACAGTTAATGTTTGTAGTGATACAGTCAATGTTTGTAGTGATACAGTTAATGTTTGTAGTGATACATTCAATGTTTGTAGTGATACATTCAATGTTTGTAGTGATACAGTCAATGTTTGTAGTGATACAATCAATGTTTGTAGTGATACATTCAATGTTTGTAGTGATACAGTCAATGTTTTTAGGGATACATCTGATGTTTGTAGTGATACAGTCAATGTTTGTATTGATACAGTTGAGGTTTGTAGTGATACGTTGATGTTTGTAGTGATACAGTCAATGTTTGTATTGATACAGTCAATGTTTGTAGTGATACGTTCGATGTTTGTAGTGACATATTTTATGATTGTGCGACTACAGAGTCGTTGACTATTGGTAAACCTTTGTCTTGTGTGCACTTTAACCTTTGTCTTGTGTGCACTTTAACCTTTGTCTTGTTTTCACTTTAACCTTTGTCTTGTGTGCACTTTAACATTTGTGTTGCGTGCACTTTAACCGTTGTCTTGTGTGCACTTTAATCTTTGTCATGTGTGCACTTTAACCTTTGTCTTGTGTGCACTTTAACCTTTGTCTTGTGTGCACTTTAACATTTGTGTTGTGTGCACTTTAATCTTTGTCTTGTGTGCACTTTAACCTTTGTCTTGTGTGCACTTTAACCTTTGTCTTGTATTCACTTTAACCTTTGTCTTGTGTGTGCTTTAACCTTTGTCTTGTGTGCACTTTAACCTTTGTCTTGTGTGCACTTTAACCTTTGTCTTGTGTGCACTTTAACCTACACTGTTTTATTTAGTCTAGTTGTGTTTATGAATGTATTCAAAGACCCCTAACTCCATGACGACCAACGCATCAATGGCTTTTGTCATTGTTCAAGTAATCATTTGTAAGGATTATTCCAATGAACTTTCTTCAGTAGAATTCTGTCATTGACTTGTGTCCCTACATGTCTAGAACTAGCTTGAATGTCACTTGTTAACATTTTGACAGAGTTAGGCCCAGTTATATCACATAGTCTTGAACTTATTCATCGACCGAAACATTCCATTGGCAGCTTAGCTTTTTTAAATGAACTCCTAGCGGTTTTTTCTCTACATTTTCCGCCAGCTCAAAGTGTTTGAGTCTAGTATTGAGGAAAGTTTAAAAAAATTAGGACAAATTGGGCACTTGGGCGTGTTTACCGAGTATAACAACGGTGTAAACAGACAGCCATGACACAGGTTGCTAACTAGGCCCCTACTCTAGGCAGTAGTCGTCATTACCTCGAAGCAAATGTTTACATTTTGTTGATGTGTGACAATATAATTCATGGTTAACTTTGTCAGAGATTATCTATTTAGTTGTGAATGCTATTCTCATCTTGAACACCAACGTTAACTTTGATTGTGCCTGCTATGTGATTGTTATTTCTCGCCTTGAACACCAACGCTAACATCATACAGGTATGTGATTATTATTTGTAATGAACATATGCAGGATGTTACCTGTATTACATGTATAGATTAGTTGTCCAGTTGTATAATTTAATACTCTGATATTAATCGTTGATATACATTGTTCAGTTGTATAAGTTAAAACTGGACATTAATTGCAGAGATGTATTGTCCAGTTTCTAAGTTAAAACTGGACATTAATTGCAGAGATGTATTGTCCAGTTTCTAAGTTAAAACTGGACCTTAATCGCTTCCACGTATTGTCCAGTTTCTAAGTTAAAACTGGACATAATCGCTGCCATTTATAAAGCGGTATGTAAGATCACAGAGAAAACGAGCAGCGCGAAAAGACAGAGCACACAACACGCACATGTCTAACCTTGATCATGTATGCCCCACCTGTGGTCGGGGATTTTGTTCTAGGATTGGACTCTACAGTCCCCTCCGCCCACACCAGAGAGGTGCAAAAGCACACGTCTGAGATTGTTGTCATCATCGCTTGCGATGGACGGCTATTATGTAAGATTAAACTGGACATTAATAGTTGAGATGTATAGTCCAGTTTCTAAGTTAAAACTGGACATAAATCGCTTCCACGTATTGTCCAGTTTCTAAGTTATAACTGGACATAAATCGCTTCCACGTATTGTCCAGTTTCTAAGTTAAACTGGACATAATCGCCGCCATTTATAAAGGCATGTGATTAAACTGACATTAATCGTTGATGTATTGTCCAGTTTCAAGTTAAACTGACATTATTGCAGAGATCATTTCCCGTTTCAGTTATAACTGGACAAATCGCTTCACGTATTGTCCAGTTCAAGTTTAACGGATAATCGCTGCCATTTATAAGCGGCATGTACATTAAACTGGACTAATCGTTGGATTTTGTCCAGTTTCTAAGTTGAACCGGACATACATTGAGAGATGTCATTCGTCCAGTTTCTAAGTTATAACTGGACATAAATGTTGGAGTATAGTCCCGTTTCTAAGTTATAACTGACATAATCGTTAGAGTATGTCCAGTTTCTAGTATAACTGACATTAATCGTTAGTATTGTCCAGTTTCTGTTATAACTGACATTAATCGCCGCCATGTATAAAGCAGTTTTTTTGTTTTCGATCCAGAAGCACTTGAGCTTTTCAACTCTTCGGTTCAGTGCCATGGACATCGTAACCTTCGGTTCGGTGCCACGAACACCGTAAATCTGGGGAATCTGTAGCTTTTCCTGCCATCCCGCGGAATTGAACCCGCACACACAGAGGGATAGTCACACGTAGTCCAACGCGCTACGAACACACTGGGCAGACGGGAGTATAAAGCAGTTATATAAGTTATAACTGAACAAATAAACTAGTTCTCAATTACATAATATACTAGTTCTCAATTACATAATATACTAGTTCTCAATTACATAATATACTAGTTCTCAATTACATAATATACTAGTTCTCAATTACATAATATACTAGTTCTCAATTACATATAATAGTACTAGTTCTCAATTACATGATATACTAGTTCCCAATTACATAATATACTAGTTCTCAATTACATAATATACTAGTTCTCAGTTACATAATATACTAGTTCTCAATTACATAATATACTAGTTCTCAATTACATAATGTACTAGTTCTCAATTACATAATATTACTAGTTCTCAATTACATAATATACTAGTTCTCAATTACATAATATACTAGTTCTCAATTACATAATATACTGGTTCTCAGTTACATAATATACTAGTTCTCAATTACATAATATACTAGTTCTCAATTACATAATATACTAGTTCTCAATTACATAATATACTAGTTCTCAATGACATAATATACTAGTTCTCAATGACATAATATACTAGTTCTCAATTACATAATATACTAGTTCTCAATTACATAATGTACTAGTTCTCAATTACATAATATACTAGTTCTCAATTACATAATATACTAGTTTCTTACAGTTCATGACATAATATACTAGTTCTCAATGACATAATATACTAGTTCTCAGTTACATAATATACTGGTTCTCAATTACATAATATACTAGTTCTCAATTACATAATATACTAGTTCTCAATTACATAATATACTAGTTCTCAATGACATAATATACTAGTTCTCAATGACATAATATATCATATAAGGTTACATAAAGCGACCAGAAAATGTACAAGTTAATAGATTAACCAGAGCAAATCAAATCATAGGCAAAATTGCGCCAATTGTTAAATGCAAGCATGTCACCGTGGACACTAACAGAGCATTGTACAACACAATTTTTCTCCCGTCATTACGCTGTCAGTGCCAAACCTGGAGACTGACATCAAATGATAGAAGAAAACTAGTCACGACAGATATGGAGTGGCTACGCAGAACTCTGGGAGTTACAAGAAAAGACCGGTTTAGAAATGAAGGCTGCGTTTACCTCCCTGCAAAATCGGATAGTGCTAGTCAGGTGGTAGGGATTTTCAACTACTATCAGACTCAGGAGTCTGTCCTTTTGCACGTGTAAAGATCTCAAGCATTGAGATCGCTCCCTTACAATGTATGGTCAAGTGTACTTCCTAGTGACTCCCTGACTCGTGTTATTCTTCCGTTTGCTGAAAAAATGCCCCCCAAATGATCCACTGTATGACTGCGTTTGCTACAGGCCCCGCGCTGGCTTAATCCGGCACTGTGTATGACTGCGTTTGAATGAGTTTGTTAATACTACGAGGATCGTTTTTAGCTGGTTTAGCTCTGTGCCGTTTGAGCTTTTTTGTGCAGTGATGGCCGACAGGGCTTCATATTTTCCTTCTATAGGCAAAATTGTTTCTTTACGTTTCTATTCTCATTTTCCTCTGAATATTCTTCTTCCGAGACAGGGTCTGGTCAACCTGCGTCCTGGTGAGAGAGTCTTCAAAGTGTGTCCAAGTTTTTGGTTTTAACATTTTATCCGCCCTCGCTTGTTTTTCTGGGACATCCAGTCGTGTGCAAAACTGCACTCACTAAAACGTGAAGGGTTGAACGGAAGGAGCGTCCAATTTTGCACATGTCTTAGGTTAAGGTTTCATTCGCCCATTTGCGCTTATTTTTGAACTATCTGCGTGTGCAAAAGGTACTCCTTACAAAAAAGTAAAACTGTAACGCTGTTAGTGAATTGTTAGTGACCACACACCTACATCCGAATTTGAGTACACATGACCTTGCCCGTAACCTAGATAAGATAAGGGGCCTATTACATTGTTAAAATCCAACATAGATGCAACAGAGCAAATCAAATCATGGGAAAAATTGCACTAATTTGTTTAATGCAAGTATGTCACCCTAAACACTAACATGTACACATAGAGCATTGTACAACACAATTTTTCTTCCGACATTATGCTATCAGTGCCAAACCTGGAGACTGACATCAAATGATAGCAGAAAACTAGTCACGACAGATATGAAGCGGCTACGCAGAACTCTGGTAGCAACAAGACGAAACCGGTGTAGAAATGAAAACATCAGGAAAAAAGTGGGTGCAACATCAGTAGGGTACTGAACTTTATCACGAAACAACAAAATGGTTCGTTCACGTAAGCAGATTACCAACAGACCATGCGCATCAAAGAGCAATGCTACGATGATACAGTGGATACAACGGAAAAACCGTCAACCGTTTGATCAAAAACGTTGATGGAAAATGTGCTCGTAAGTAGATAAACACCGTCACAGACGACACCTAATACGGGACAAGCGTCAGAGACTCTAGACAGATTATTGAGACACTAAACTGTGAACAGGGAGAGAATTAATCAACTTTAATTTTTCTACGGTTCTTCAGACAACATTTGAAGGCAGACGACACGAAAACAGGTGGAGTTCAAGAAGATTGATATAAGAATCCTATGTCAGCGATCAAAACCATTTCTACGTCCTAGACCACAGATTCCCAAACATTTTCGGCCCACCACCCACTTTGAACTTTGTAATCCCCATCCCCATTATAACAGTTTGCCAACGCCCCCGCCTCCAAATATATATACATATGCGCTATTTTCACCTTGACATAGAAAATTGATATATATTTCTGTCATACATGATCAATTTTCAAGTGATTATTTATACGAAATAGAAAAATGATGAAAAAATGGATTGTGTAAGATGTGTAAAAGATGAATTAAACTGCAGAATTCAAATTTTTAATGATTATTAAATCACAAAATCACGAGAAAAAAACTCCCCAAATGCTTTAGAAGCAACTTCGCCCCCCAGAAGGCTTTAGCGCCCACAAGAGGGCGGTACCGCCCACTTTGGGAACCCATGTTTTAGACCAAAAGAGCCAGCATGTTTGGAGATGATGAGAAGAAAAGGTTCTAGAGTTCCAAATTGACTAGTGAGGGAAATACCCACAAAAGTCGAGGTTTTGTGAGTGTTTAAGTTATGACAATGTTGGACAGGCTTGCATTCAGTCGAAGGTATGATGAGCTTGTCACAATATATTCAAGTTGTCACAACATATTCAAGTTGTCACAATATATCCAAGTTGTCACAACATATCCAAGTTGTCACAATATATTCAAGTTGTCACAACATATTCAAGTTGTCACAACATATTCAAGTTGTCACAACATATTCAAGTTGTCACAATATATCCAAGTTGTCACAACATATTCAAGTTGTCACAACATATTCAAGTTGTCACAATATATCCAAGTTGTCACAATATATCCAAGTTGTCACAAGAAAACTTGCTTCAGAACTGAAAGAAACATTTTGGATCTGATGTTTTTCAACAAGATATGACCCCATGTCACATGAAAATACTGACGACTTGTTATCAATTAAAGAAGTGGACTGACTTGGAGACTCGCCAGTCTTAAATTCTATTGCAAGCAACGACTTTGCTGAAATGTTATTGCAAGCAACGACTATTGCAAGCAACACTATGCTGAAATGTTATTGCAAGCAACGACTTTGTGAAATGTTTGCAAGCAACGATATTGCAAGCAACGACTATTGCAAGCAACCCTTTGCTGAAATGTTATTGCAAGCAACGACTTTCAATTTAAAGTCGGTAACCCATATTGACGTTTAAAAATAAGGATTCTATGCAAACATTATCTGACAGCTGATCGGTGCCGGCTTGTCATTGGTGCGAATATCTAATGTTGACATATCTAATGTTGACATATTAATGTTGACTTATGCTGAATGTGATTGACAATGTTGACATACAAGTGACATATATTGACATACTAATGTTGACATATCTAAATGTTGACTATCTAACTGACATATCTAATGTTACATAGTGACATATCTAATGTTGACATATTAATGTAACATATAATGCTAACATATGCTGACACTATCTAATGCGTATATTAATGTTGACATATGTTGACATATCTAATGTTGACATCTAATGTGACAATCTAATGTTGACATATCTAATGTTGACATATCTAATGCTGACATATCTGTTGACATCAATGTTGACATATCTAATGTTGACATATCTAATAGACTTGACATCAATGCTGACATCTAATGTTGACATATCTAGTTGACATATCTATATCTAATGCTGACATATCTAATGTTGACATATGTGACATATAGTACATATCTAATGTTGACATATCTAATGTAACAATGTACATATCTAATGCTGATATATCTAATGTTGACATATGTGACATATCTAATGTTGACATATCTAATCAATTTGACACATCTAATGTTGACACATCTAATGTTGACATATCTAATGTTGACATATCTAATGCTGACATATCTAATGTTGACATATCTAATGTTGACATATCTAATGTTGACATATCTAATGTTGACATATCTAATGTTGACATATCTAATGTTGACATATCTAATGTTGACATATCTAATGTTGACATATCTAATGTTGACATATCTAATGTTGACAATTATGTTGACATATCTAATGTGTACATATCTAATGTTGACATATCTAATGCTGACATATCTAATGTTGACATATCTAATGCTGACATATATAATGTTGACATATCTAATGTTGACATATATTGACATAATCTAATGTTGACATATCTAATGTTGACATATGTTGACATATCTAATGGTGACATATGTTGACATATCTAATGTAGACATATCCAATGTTGACATATGTTGACATATCTGCTAACATATGTTGAAATATCTAGTGTTGACATAACTAATGTTGACATATCTAATGTTGACATATCTAATGTTGACATATCTAATGCTGACATATCTAATGTTGACATATCTAATGCTGACATATCTAATGTTGACATATCTAATGTTGATGTATCTAATGCTGACATATCTAATGTTGACATATCTAATGTTGACATATCGTATACAGTTCGAAATTCAGCGTGTCCCTATTAGCCCATCCACCAACATTACATATTCTGACAACATTAACCCATCCACTAACACAACCTTTACTGGAGCAATATGATCTTACCACTAATTGACAGTCTTATGTCTTTAGTCATAGACATGTCTTACCACTAATTGACAGTCTTATGTCTGTAGTCATAGACTTGTCTTACCACTAATTGACAGTCTTATGTCTGTAGTCATAGACTTATCTTACCACTAATTGACAGTCTTATGTCTGTAGTCATAGACTTGTCTTACCACTAATTGACAGTCTTATGTCTGTAATCATAGACTTGTCTTACCACTAATTGACAGTGTTTTGTCTGTAGTCATAGACTTGTTGAAGACAGCAACAGCTATTGTCAACAACAAGATGGCCACCAGAAGCTACCCTGAGAATGTCAGTGACATGTCCTTAATACCACACGGTCACTACAATTCCAACTTGGAGCCAAACAACAGCTCTGACCTCAGCGATACTAGTGACCATGAAGATCAACCACGTTACCTCTCTCAGCTGGCCAAGGGTAGAGCTGCTAATTTCTTCATCAATGGCGACGCCTTCTTTCCTGCTAGAAAAGTCATATATAATCCCAAACACTTTCGTGTAAGTACATCTAATATATATCTCATACCATATCATCACAGACAAGCACTTGAGTGTAGACCACAAGAAAAATGCATATCCAAAACTGTCCTGGAGACTGACTCTTCTTCGTGAAACAAAAGATCATGAATTATCATAAAAAAACATCAAGAAAATAGCAAGAAATCGGACAAAATGGAGAACAAATTATTTTTCGCAGATATATATTTTCAAATGCATTCAACTTTCTTTCTATATATTTAGTCATTTTCCAACTCTCGCTGGCATATGTTAGGATTGATACAACATTTGAATTGAAAATTCGTAATTTAGTTTTAAAACTATATAACTTGCATTTTCATATTTTATTTAGACTTTTAAGAACTGATGTTGCTTTGCCAATTCGTATCATAATTTCTTTTTTAACATTTCCTGTGCAATCAAAATTGCTACCCAAATAGGTGAACTGCTCTGTTATTTTTATCATTTTAGATTCCAGCGTGATATCTGCATTACTTGCCATAGGTGTCTTCATTATATTTGTTTTTTCATAGCTTATCTGCAGTCCAACTTTTGATGCTATAAATGACAAGTTGTCTGTTTTTCGTTGCATATCTTGGTTGTTTCTACTTAACAAGGCAATATCATCTGCAAAATCCAAATCTTCTAGTTGACTATTTTCTACACAATCGATGCCAATTTCACCCCAGCAATATTTTCTCATCATCCAGTTCAGTGACCACTCCAAGCAATAGTAGAGTTAAAAAAAGTAAAGCCTTGTTTTATTCTGGTTTCAACTGTAAACCAGTTGCTTTGGCCATCACCAGTGCGGACTGCACACTAAACCATCATATAGACTTTTGATAATGTTTATTATTTTAGCTGGTATTCTATAGCATCTCAGAATATATAAATACAATGACTGCATAATAATATTTGATCTATCTCCTAATTATGTAAATTATATACCCACCTACACATCTGTTGACATTATAAGTGCTATCTACCTCACACATCTGTTGAAATGGCTATCTCAACACTTTTGACTCAATTCTATGTATTGTGACTACTATCATTTGCTCATCTGTTGACATCATTAAGTAACTTTTCCCTTTACCTGCAACAATCTGTTGACATCATTAAGTGACTATCTACCTACACATCTCAGAATATGTCAATGCAATGACTGCATAATAACTGTGTAATCAGAAATAACACCAGTTTTTGAAACAGAAATACAAATGCCATCATTAAAGGCACCAATTGACGACTTCTCAATAGAAGAAATTAAACAAGCCATCAGGAAACTGAAAAACAACAAAGCCAGCGGTAGCAACGATATTTCAGGAGAGATGCTATAAGCAACTGACGAGGAATCAATGGGATTCCTACGTACCTTAATGAACGATGTTTGGCAGAATGAGACCCTCCAAAAGATTGGAAAGACGGAGTGATATTCAAGCTCCCAAAAAAGGCGATTTGTCAAATTGCAACAACTGGTGCGGAATAACTCTGCTATCAACACCTGGCAAGTTATTCTGCAGTATTTTGATGGAGAGGCTGAAAAACGCCGTCGACGCAAGGCTAAGAGAAGAACAAGCTGGCTTTCGTCCACATCGTTCTTGTACCGATCATATCTTCACGCTGAGATCCATTATAGAAGAATCAATTGAATTCCAGTCACCACTAGTGATAAATTTTATAGACTTTCAGAAAGCATTTGATAGTCTTCATCGTTCTACTCTCTGGGAGATTCTTAAGACCTACGGCTTCCAGGAAAAGTACATCAATATTATAAAAGCCTTCTATTCTGAAGCATCCTGCTGTGTAAGAACAGATGCAGGAAACTCAGACTGGTTCACAGTCAATTCGGGTGTGAAGCAGGGCTGCGTGATGTCACCTATGCTTTTGGGATAGCTATAGACTGGATCATGCGCAAATGCACCCAAGATGATCAACTAGGCATCACATGGCTTAATAACAGCAGACTATTTGATCTTGACTTTGCCGATGACGTGGCCATATTGAATTCAACTACACAAGCAACCCACAAACTAACGAGCAATCTTTGCACACTTGCAGAACAGGTTGGTCTCCAGATTAATTCTGCCAAGACCAAAATTATGGACCTCACAAACTCGACAGACAACATCGTAATAAATGGCCAAACACTGGAGAAAGTTGAACATTTTACATATTTGGGTAGTAAAGTGTCAAACAACGGAGACACGATGAAAGAAATAAACTCTCGTATTGCTGTAGCAGCTAGTGCCTTCACTAAATTAACGAATATCTGGCAATCTCAAGACCTTAGTATATGCACAAAAGTTAAATTATTTAGGTCATGTGTGATTCCTGTACTGACCTACGGTTGTGAAAGTTGAAATCAACAAAGAAAATTGATAAGAAACTGGACAGCTTTGAGAATAAATGTCTACGAAAATTATTAAAAGTAAAATGGAGTGATTTCGTTTCTAACAACACAGTGAGAGATAGAACACACCAACAACCCGTATCAAATATTATAAGGAAACGAAGGTGGAAGTATTTAGGTCATGTTATTAGATCAGACGAAAAGAGACTAAATCGACAAGTCCTTATGTGGTCACCAGTTGGGAAAAGAAACGTGGAAGACCAAAGACCACTCTTCGAAGAACTATCCAACAAGAAAGTAAACTATTGGGATGTAAAACCATACAAGATCTCCAACTGCTAGCAAAGAACCGTATCACATGGAGATCTAAAACCTCTGCCCTATGTGCCGCCTTTGGCTCGAAAGGAATAAACTAACTAAAAACTAATCAGAAATAATAAACAGAACCGTCATGTAGTGAGTGTGTGCCTTATCTCAGATATCTCTCTGACTGATAGTATATCATGATTATATTACATAGCAGCTGAGAAGAAATATATGCATTGTATGATAATTGTATGTCAGAATAATTACTGTATTCACATTATGTATCAGATTGTATGTCAGAATAATTACGGTATTCACATTATGTATCAGATTGTATGTCAGAATAATTACTGTATTCACATTATGTATCAGTTTGTATGTCAGAATAATTACTGTATTCACATTATGTATCAGATTGTATGTCAGAATAATTACTGTATTCACATTATGTATCAGATTGTATGTCAGAATAATTACTGTATTCACATTATGTATCAGATTGTATGTCAGAATAATTACTGTATTCACATTATGTATCAGATTGTATGTCAGAATAATTATTGTATTCACATTATGTATCAGATTGTATGTCAGAATAATTACTGTATTCACATTATGTATCAGATTGTGTATCAGATTGTGTATAAGATTGTGTATCAGATTATGTATCAGATTGTATATCAGATTGTGTATCGGATTGTGTATCAGATTGTGTATCAGATTATGTATCAGATTGTGTATCAGATTGGATGTACTGGATGTTTGCATTAGATTTTTTTTTTTATTCTGGTAACCTGATTGATTGTATGATTACTGTGTCTCAGGACCTGTCTCATTACTTGGACTACCTAACAGACAAGCTGGAGCCCAGGTTTGGGGCAGTTCGTAAGATCTGCACGCCCCATCACGGACATAGAATTCGGGAACTCCGAGACTTGCAAGAGAATGGTGTTTACGTGGCGGCTGGCAAAGAAAGATTCAAACCTTATCAGTAAGTCTGTGTCATATTTGTGATATATGTCATGGAGTGTGTGTCATATTTGTGACATATGTCATTTTCTGTGTCATATTAGTGACATATGTCATCGTGTGTGTCATATCATATTTGTGGTATATGTCATTACGTGTGTCATATTTGTGACATATGTCATTACGTGTGTCATATTTGTGACATATGTCATTGTCTGTGTCATATTTGTTACATTTCTTTGTGTTTGTGTCATATTTGTGACATATGTCAATGTGTGTGTCATATTTGTCACATATGTCATTGTGTGTGTCATATCATATTTGTGACATATGTTTTTGTGTGTGTCATATTTGTGACATATGTCATTGTCTGTGTCATACATGATGACAGATGACATTGTCTGGTCATACATGAGGACATATGTCTAGAATAACATGTGTTTCATCAAGTAACTATTACCAAGTAACGATTTATTTGTTCTAGAAGTAGCGACATGTTATATATAAAGTAACTGACACACATGACTATTGCACATACAAGATTTGTCTGCTATTGACAGTATCGACCTTTTCTCTCCGGTCCATTATGAGATTATGTTAGCCTACAGCAAACCGCCAGGTTCCGGTTGGAACTGCTACGAACTACGCAACAATAGTGGGCGGAGACTGGGAGATTCTGATAGATCAAAACACGATGTTTTTATGTTGATAGTTACATCATAAATATATTATGACTACCAACGACATGATACTACCATAAATGACTACCAACTACATGACATCAACATAAATGACTACCAACTACATGACATCAACATAAATGACTACCAACGACCTGAACTCACATAAATGACTACCAGCGACATGACATCAACATAAATGACTACCAACGACATGACATCACCATAAATGACTACCAACTACATGACACTACCGACTAAGCATGACTACCAACACATGACACTCACCATAAATGACTACCAACGACATGACATCAACATAAATGACTACCACGACATGACATCACATAAATGACTACCACGACATGAATCACATAAATGACTACCAACTACATGACATCAACATAAATTACTACCAACTACATGACACTACCATAAATGACTACCAGCGACATGACATCAACATAAATGACTACCAACGACATGACATCAACATAAATGACTACCAACTACAGAGACTACCAAAATGACTACCAGCGACATGACATCAACATAAATGACTACCAACGACATGACACTACCAAAAATGACTACCAACTACATGACATCAACATAAATGACTACCAACGACATGAACTACCATAAATGACTACCAACTGCACCATAAACTACCAACTACTGCACTACCATAAATGACTACCCACTCTGACACTACCATAAATGACTACCAACTACATGACATCAACATAAATGACTACCAACTACATGGCACTACCATAAATGACTACCAGCGACATGGCACTACCATAAATGACTACCAACGACATGGCACTACCATAAATGACTACCAGCGACATGGCACTACCATAAATGACTACCAGCGACATGACACTACCATAAATGACTACCAACGACATGACATCAACATAAATGACTACCAACTGCATACCAAATGACACAGCACTGACCACATAAATGACTACCAACGACATGACATCCAAATGACTACCAACACAGGACTACCAAAATGACTACCAACTGAGCATCAACATAAAGACTACCAACACTGACACAACATAAATGACTACCACACATGACATCAACATAAATGACTACCAACTACATGACAACAACATAAATGACTACCAACTACAAGAGACTACCAAAAATGACTACCAACGATATGACAACACCTTCAGGAATTGGGAGATGTCCTCTTATTTAGCAAAGTATGACGGGAAATGAATTCCTACAATGGCCCACTGAACGAATTTTCATATGACATTTCAAGCTAACATATTATTTTAGAAAGCTCAAGTCAACAAAAAAACAAAAAAACAGCTGCAGTATCTAAATGGTAAAATATTTGCACCTGTAATACCATAGGCACAGTTTTCTTGCTCTGCTGTGTGCAAAACTCAAACGCCCAATCAGATGTCTCTGTTTATAAGCTTATTATTGATTATCTGGTTTCCAAGCAACAGACAAAATATGCTATATCTGCAATTAACCTACAAATTATAATGTACTATCTCGCTAGCAACGGTTGCCATGAACTAGACAGAAGTAGTCATTTTTATACTTTAATTCCGAGAGAGTGCATCCGATAATGCTGAAGCGCAAATAATTTCTAACGGACATATTTAATATGTCAATTGCAGGTATCAAATATTGAAATAATTTCTAACGGACATATTTAATATGTCAATGGCAGGTATCAAATATTGAACAAATGAAAAATCGTAGCATATCGTTTACAGGACGTAGCCATCAACCACAATAAGTGAGTCTTTGAATTTCTCGACACAACTTATAGGTTCAGTAGCTTGCCATTGCTTTTTGAACGGTGAGGTCTATTTTTATCATTCGTAAAAATTCAAGGGGACTAATTTGCTTCCAAACTTGCCGGCCGCGGAGTTTGGATCAGGCATTCTTGGGTTGTGATCGATCTCACTATCTGAAGAAAAGAGACAGAAATGAGATTATTGAGGAGAATGTCTGAAGAACAGAGACAATTAGAAATGAGATTATTGAGGAGAATGTCTGAAGAACAGACAGAAATAGAGTTATTGAGGAGAATGTATGAAGAAAAGAGACAATTAGAAATGAGATTATTGAGGAGAATGTCTGAAGAAAAGAGACAGAAATGAGATTATTGAGGAGAATGTATGAAGAAAAGAGACAGAAATGAGATTATTGAGGAGAATGTATGAAGAACAGACAAAAATGAGATTATTGAGGAGAATGTATGAAGAACAGACAGAAATGAGATTATTGAGGAGAATGTATGAAGAAAAGAGACAATTAGAAATGAACCAATCAGATCCAAAGTGGGTGTTAAAGCAGCAATATAATTCATACAGTGACAACAGATAAATGATTGATTGATTGATGGATTTGATAGGACCATCAACATTGCACTTCTGTGAGAACCACGTGTGCTCCGATCTCTTTCGTACACAGAAAGATCGTGATGCGTCAAGATCTTTAAGTGTTACTGAAAAGTCCTCCGTACATCATTGGACAGCTAAGAGAACAAATAGATCTATCCAGAAAGAACTCAAAATCCAAGAAAACTGGAATATCCTGATTCGTTTCTAGTCGGTATTTGGTAGCTAATTAAGATCCTGATTCGTTCCTAGTCGGTATTTGGTAGCTAATTAAGATCCTGATTAGTTTCTAGTCGGTATTTGGTAGCTAATTAAGATCATGATTTATTCCTATTCGGTATTTTGTAGCTAAACATGATTCTGATTCGTTCCTAGTCGGTATTTTGTAGCTAATTAAGATCCTGATTCGTTCATAGTCTGTATTTTGTAGCTAATTGAGATCTTGATTCGTTCCTAGTCCAACTACTGACTAGTTCCGAGATTGTAACATGGAATTAGAAGGACAAGATTGTGATATGGAATTATAGACAAGATGTGAATGGAATTAGAGAGGACAAGATTGTGAGATGGAATTAGAGTACAATTGTGAGATGGAATTAGAGAAGACAAGATTGTGAATGGAATAGAGACAATTGGAGATGGATTAGAGGACAAATTGTGAGATGGAATTAGAGAAATTGTGAGAGGATAAGACATTGTGAGATGGAATTAGAGAAAACAAGATGTAATGGAATTAGAGAACAAGATTGTGAATGGAATTAGAGACAAGATTGTGAGATGGAATTAGAGACAAGATTGTGAATGGAATTAGAGAGACAGATTGTGACATGGAATTAGAGAAGCAAGATTGTGAATGGAATTAGAGACAAGATTGTGAATGGAATTAGAGAACAAGATTGTGAGATGGAATTAGAAAGGACAGATTGTGAATGGAATTAGAGAAGGACAAGATTGTGAGATGGAATTAGAGGACACTGATTGTGACATGGAATTCAGAGAAGGACAAGATGTGAATGGAATTAGAAAGACAGATTGTGAATGAATTAAAGACAAGATTGTGAATGGAATTAGAAGGACAAGATTGTGACATGGAATTGAGAAGACAAGATTGTGACATGGAATTAGAGAAAGACAAGATTGTTAAATGGAATTAAAGAACAAGATTGTGAATGGAATTAGAAAGACAAGATTGTGACATGAATTACAGAAAGACAAGATTGTGACATGGAATTAGAGAAAGACAAGATTGTGACATGGAATTAGAGAGACAAGATTGTGAATGGAATTAGAGACAGATTGTGAAATGAATAAAGACAAGATTGTGAATGGAATTAAGAAGAACAAGATTGTGAATGGAATTAGAGAAAGACAAGATTGTGAATGAATTAGAAAGACAAGATTGTGAATGGAATTAGAAAGACGTGACATGAATTAAGACAAGATTGTGAATGAATTAAGAACAAGATTGTGAATAAATTAGAAGACAAGATTGTGACATGGAATTAAGAAGACAAGATTGTGAATGGAATTGAGAAGACAAGATTGTGTGACAGATGGAGAATTAAGAACAAGATTGTGAATGGAATTAGAAAGACAAGATTGTGAATGGATTAAAGAACAAGATTGTGAGATGGAATTAGAAAACAAGATTGTGACATGGAATTAAGGACAAGATTGTGAGATGGAATTAGAAGAAAGATTGTGAGATGGAATTAGAGAACAAGATGGAATGAATTAGAGTGACGAATTACAGAAGGACAAGATTGTGAATGGAATTAGAAAAAGAAGATTGAAGATTGAAAGAACAAGATTGTGAGATGGAATTAGAAAGACAGATTGAAGAATTAGAGAAGGCAAGATTGTGAATGAATTAGAAAGAAAGATTGGAAGAATTAGAGAAGACAGATTGTAATGGAATTAAAGACAAGATGTGAAAGGAATTAGAAAAGACAAGATTGTGAAATGTAATTAAGAACAAGATTGTGAATGGAATTACAGAAAGACAAGATTGGACATCGAATTAAGAAAGACAAGATTGTGACATGAATTAGAGAAAGACAAGATTGTGACATGGAATTAGAAAGACAAGATTGTAAATGGAATTAAAGAACAAGATTGTGAAATGGAATTAAGAAAGACAAGATTGTGAAATGAATTAAGAACAAGATGTAGAGAATTAACAAGGACAAGATTGTGACATGGAATTAGAAAGCAAGATTGTGAATGGAATTAGAGACAGATTGTGAAGGAATTAAGAACAAGATTGTGAATGAATTAAGAAAGACAGATTGTGAATGAAATTAGAGGACAAGATTGTGAGATGGAATTAGAGGACAGATTGTGACATGAATTGAGAAGGCAAGATCGTGACACGGAATTAGAAAGACAAGATTGTGAATGGAATTAAGAACAGATTGTGAATGGAATTAAGAAAGACAAGATTGGAATGAATTAAAAGACAAGATTGTGACATGGAATTGAGAAGACAAGATTGTGACAGGAATTAAAAAACAAGATTGTGAAATGAATTAAAGAACAAGATTGTGACATGAATTACAGAAAGACAAGATTGGACATGAATTACAGAAAGACAGATTGTGACATGGAATTAGAAAAGACAAGATTGTGAATGAATTAAAGACAAGATTTGAATGGATTAAGGACAGATTGTACAAAATTCAAAGACAAGATTGTGACATGGAATTAGAAAAGACAATTGTGATGGAATAGAAAGATGTAATAATAGAAAGACAAGATTGTGAGATGAATTAAGAAAGACAAGATTGGACATGGAATTAGAAAAGACAAGATTGAAATGTAAAAGACAGATTGGACATGGAATTAAGAAAGACAAGATTGAATGATTAAAAAGACAAGATGTGACATAATTAGAGAAAGACAAATTGTGAAAAGAATAGAAGAAAAGATAAATGGAATAATACAAAAGTTATTAAGAATTGTGAATGGAATTAAAAGAAAGATTGTGAATGGAATTAGAGAAATAGATTGGTATGGAATAAAGGACAAGTTGAGATGGAATTAGAGAAAGATTGTGATGGAATGGAGACAAGATTGTGAGATGGAATAAGAAGGACAAGATTGTGACAGAAAAGAGAGAAGACAAGATTGTGAAATGGAATTAAAGAACAAGATTGTGACATTTAATTAGAGAAAGACAAGATTGTGACATCGAATTAAAGAAACACAAGATTGTGACATGGAATTAGAGAAGGACAAGATTGTGACATGGAATTAGAAATGACAAGATTGTGAATGGAATTAGAAAGGCCAAGATTGTGAGATGGAATTAGAGAACAAGATTGTGAGATGGAATTCGAGGACAAGATTGTGAGATGGAAATAGAGAATGACAAGATTGTGAGATGGAATTAAATAAAGATTGTGCATGGATTGTGAGGAATTAAGAAGGACAAGATTGTGAGATGGAATTAGAGAACAAGATTGTGAGATGGGATTCGAGAAGGACAAGATTGTGAGATGAAAGAATGACAAGATTGTCAGATGAATTAGAGTAAAGATTGTGAGGAATAAGATACAAGATTGTGAGATGGAATTAGAGTACACGATTGTGAGATGGATTACAAAGACAAGATTGTGAGATGGAATTAGAGGACAAGATTGTGAGATGAAATTAGTGAAGGACAAGATTGTGAGATGGAATTAGAGAACAAGATTGTGAGATGGAATAGAGTACAGGATTGTGAGATATAAATAGTACAGATTGTGAGATGGAGTTACAGAAGGACAAGATTGTGAGATAGAATTAGAGGACAAGATTGTTAGATGGAATTAGAGAAGGACAAGATGGTGAGATGGAATTAGAAAGGACAAGATGGTAAGATGGAATTAGAGAGGACAAGATTGTGAATGGAATTACAGAAAGCAAGATTGTGACATGGAATTAAGAAAGACAAGATTGTGACATGAATTAAGAAAGAAAGATTGTGACATCGAATTAGAGAAAGACAAGATTGTGAAATGGAATTAAAGAACAAGATTGTGACATGGAATTAGAGAAGGACAAGATTGTGAGGGAATTAGAGAAGGACAAGATTGTGAGATGGAATTAGAGAACAAGATTGTGAGATGGAATTATAGTACAAGATTGTGAGATGGAATAGAGAATGACAGTTGGATATGAATTAGAAACAAGATTGTGATATGGAATTAGAGAACAAGATTGTGAGATGGAATTAAAGAAGAGAAGATTGTGAGATGGAATTAGAGACAGATTGTAAAACGATTTGAGAACAGATTGTGAGATGGAATTATAAAAGGACAAGATTGTGAGATGGAATTAGAGAAAGACAAGATTGTGATATGGAATTAGAGAACAAGATTGTGAGATGGAATTAGAGTACAAGATTGTGAGATGGAATTGGAGTACAAGATTGTGAGATGGAATCACAGAAGGACAAGATTGTGAGATGGAATTAGAGACAGATTGTGAACGGAATTAGAGAACGACAAGATTGTGAGATGGAATTAGAGAGACAAGATGTGAGATGGAATTAGAGAAGGACAAGATTGTGACATGAAATTAGAGAAGGACAAGATCGTGAGATGGAATTAGACAAGACAAGATCGTGACATGGAATTAGAAGACAAGATGGTGAGATGGAATTAGAGACAGATTGGAGGAATTAGAGAAGGACAAGATTGTGAGATGGAATTAAAGAACAAGATTGTGACATGGAATTACAGAAAGACAAGATTGTGAATGAAATTACAAGACAGATGGACGGAATAGAAAGACAAATTGTGACATGGAATTAGGAAAGACAAGATTTGAATGGCAGAACAAGATTGAGATGGAATTAGAGAAACAGATTGTGACATGGAATTAGAGAAGGACAAGATTGTGAGATGGAATTAAAGAAGGAGAAGATTGTGAGATGGAATTAGAGGACACGATTGTGAAAAGGAATTAGAGAACATGATTGTGAAATGGAATTGGAGTACAAGATTGTTAGACGGAATCACAGAAGGGCAAGATTGTGATATGGAATTAGAGAACAAGATTGTGATATGGAATTAGAGAACAAGATTGTGAGATGGAATTAGAGACAAGATTGTGAATGGAATTAGACAAGACAAGATTGTGACATGGAATTAGAGAAGGCAAGATTGTGAGATGGAATTAGAGAAACATTGTGACAGGAATTAAGAAGACAAGATTGTGAGATGGAATTGAGAAGACAGATGTGAGATGAAATTAGAGAAGGACAAATTGTGAATGGAATTAGAGGACATGATTGTGACATGAATTGAAAGGACAAGATCGTGACACGGAATTAGAAAAAGACAAGATTGTGAAATGTAATTAAAGAACAAGATTGTGACATGGAATTACAGAAAGACAAGATTACGACATCGAATTACAGAAAGACAAGATTGTGACATGAAATTAAGAAAGACAGATTGTGACATGTAATTAGAGAAAGACAAGATTGTGAAATGGAATTAAAGAACAAGATTGTGAAATGGAATTAGAGAAAGACAAGATTGGAAATGAATTAAAGAACAAGATTGTGACATGGAATTACAGAAAGACAAGATTGTGACAACGAATTACAGAAAGACAAGATTGTGACATGGAATTAGAGAAAGACAAGATTGTGACATGGAATTAGAGAAAGACAAGATTGTGAAATGGAATTAAAGAACAAGATTGTGAAATGGAATTAGAGAAAGACAAGATTGTGAATGGAATTAAAGAACAAGATTGAGATAGAATTGAGAAGGACAAGATTGTGATATGGAATTAGAGAACAAGATTGTGAGATGGAATTAAAGAAGGAGAAGATTGTGAGATGGAATTAGAGGACACGATTGTGAAACGGAATTAGAGAACATGATTGTGAGATGGAATTATAAGGACAGATTGTGAGATGGAATTAGAGAAAGACAAGATTGTGAATGGAATTAGAGAACAAGATTGTGAATGGAATTAAGTACAAGATTGTGAGATGATTGAGCAAGATTGTGACATGGAATTGAAGAGGACAAGATGTGACAGGAATTAGATAAAACAAGATTGTGAAATGGAATTAGAGGACATGATTGTGACATGGAATTGAGAGGACAAGATCGTGACAGAATTAGATAAAACAAGATTGTGAAATGGAATTAAAGAACAAGATTGTGACATGAAATTACAGAAAGACAAGATTGTGACATGGAATTAGAGAAGACAAGATTGTGACATGGAATTAGAAAAGACAGATTGTGAATGGAATTAAAGAACAAGATCGTGACATTTAATTAGAGAAAGGCAAGATTGTGAAATGGAATTAAAGAACAAGATTGTGACATGGAATTACAGAAAGATAAGATTGTGACATCGAAATAAAGAAAGAAAGATTGTGACATGGAATTAGAGAAGGACAAGATTGTGAGATGGAATTAGAGAACAAGATTTGAGATGGAATTGAGAAGGACAAGATTGTGAGATGGAAATAGAGAATGACAAGATTGTGAGATGGAATTAAAGAACAAGATTGTGACATGGAATTAGATTGTGAGGAATTGAGAAGGACAAGATTGTGAGATAGAATTAGAGAACAAGATTGTGAGATGGGATTCGAGAAGGACAAAATTGTGAGATGGAATTAGAGAACACGATCGTCAGATGGAATTGAGAAGGACAAGATTGTGAGATGGAATTAAGAATACAAGATTGTGAGATGGAATTAGAGTACACGATTGTGAGATGGAGTTACCAAAGGACAAGATTGTGAGATGGAATTAGAGGACAAGATTGTGAGATGAAATTAGAGAAGGACAAGATTGTGAGATGGAATTAGAGACATGATTGTGAAAAGATAGAAGACAAGTTGTACATGAATTAGAAACAGATTGTGACATGGAATTAGAGAAAGACAAGATTGTGAAATGGAATTAAAGAACAAGATTGTGACATGGAATTAGAGAAGGACAAGATTGTGAGGGAATTAGAGAAGGACAAGATTGGGAGATGGAATTAGAGAACAAGATTGTGAGATGGAATAAGAGTACAAGATTGTGAGATGGAATTAGTGAATGAGAAGATTGTGATATGGAATTAGAGAACAAGATTGTGAGATGGAATTAGACAAGGACTAGATTGTGACATGGAATTAGAGAAGGGCAAGATTGTGAGATGGAATTAGAGGACACGATTGTGACACGGAATTAGAAAAGGACAAGATTGTGAGATGGAATTAGAAAAGGACCAGATTGTGAGATGAAATTAGAGAAGGACAAGATTGTGAGATGGAATTAGAGGACATGATTGTGACATAGAATTCGAGAAGGACAAGATCGTGACACGGAATTAGAAAGACAAGATTGTGAAATGTAATTAAAGAAAAGAGACAGGAATTGAAGACAGATTGCACATCGAATTACAGAAAGACAAGATTGTGACATGGAATTAGAGAAAGACAAGATTGTGACATGGAATTAGAAAAGACAAGATTGTGAAATGTAATTAAAGAACAAGATTGTGACATGGAATTACAGAAAGACAAGATTGTGACATCGAATCACAGAAAGACAAGATTGTGACATGGAATTAGAGAAAGACAAACTTGTGACATGGAATTAGAGAAAGACAAGTTTGTGAAATGGAATTAAAGAACAAGATTGTGAAATGGAATTAGAGAAGACAAGATTGAAATGGAATTAAAGAACAAGATTGTGAGATGGAATTAGAGAAAGACAAGATTGTGACATGGAATTAGAGAAGGACAAGATTGTGAGATGGAATTAAAGAAGAGAAGATTGTGAGATGGAATTAGAGGACAGATTGTGAAACGGAATTAGAGAACATGATTGTGAGATGGAATTATAAAAGGACAAGATTGTGATATGGAATTAAAGAACAAGATTGTGACATGGAATTAGAGTACAAGATTGTGAGATGGAATTGAACAAGATTAGACGAATCC
Organism: Arion vulgaris; assembly: GCA_020796225.1. Classification (NCBI taxonomy): domain Eukaryota; kingdom Metazoa; phylum Mollusca; class Gastropoda; order Stylommatophora; family Arionidae; genus Arion; species Arion vulgaris. Next base: position 3,520,205 of record CM036758.1, on the reverse strand, counting down.
AGAAGGACAAGATTGTGATATGGAATTAGAGAACAAGATTGTGATATGGAATTAGAGAACAAGATTGTGAGATGGAATTAGAAACAAGATTGTGAGATGGAATTAGAGAAAGACAAGATTGTGAGATAGAATTAGAGGACATGATTGTGAGATGCAATCACAGAAGGACAAGGTTGTGAGATGGAATTAGAGGACACGATTGTGACACGGAATTAGAGAAGGACAAGATTGTGAGATGGAATTAGAGAGAGACAAGATTGTGAGATGGAATTAGAAAAGGACAAGATTGTGACATGAAATTAGAGAAAGACAAGATCGTGAGATGGAATTAGACAAGGACAGGATCGTGACATGGAATTAGAGAAGGACAAGATTGTGAGATGGAATTAGAGGACACGATTGTGACACGGAATTAGAGAAGGACAAGATTGTGAGATGGAATTAGAAAGGAGCAGTTGTAGATAAAATTAGAGAAGGACAAGATTTTTAGATGGAATTAGAGGACATGATTGTGACATGGAATTCGAGGAGGACAAGATCGTGACACGGAATTAGATAAAAACAAGATTGTGAAATGGAATTAAAGAACAAGATTGTGACATGGAATTACAGAAAGACAAGATTGTGACATGAAATTACAGAAAGACAAGATTGTTACATGGAATTAGAGAAAGACAAGATTGTGACATGGAATTAGAGAAAGACAAGATTGTGATATGTAATTAAAGAACAAGATTGTGACATTTAATTAGAGAAAGACAAGATTGTGACATGGAATTAGAGAAGGACAAGATTGTGACAGGGAATTAGAGAAAGACAAGATTGTGACATGGAATAAGAGAAGGACAAGATTGTGAGATGGAATTAGAGTACAAGATTGTGAGATGGAGTTACAGAAGGACAAGATTGTGAGATGGAATTAGAGAAAGACAAGATTGTGACATCGAATTAAAGAAAGACAAGATTGTGACATGGAATTAGAGGACAAGATTGTGACAGGGAATTAGAGAAAGACAAGATTGTGACATGGAATTAGAGAAGGACAAGATTGTGAGATGGAATTAGAGAACAAGATTGTGAGATGGAATTGGAAGGACAAGATTGTGAGATGGAATTAGAGAATGACAAGATTGTGAGATGGAATTAAAGAACAAGATTGTGACATTGAATTAGATTGTGAGGGAATTAGAGAAGGACAAGATTGTGAGATGGAATTAGAGTACACGATTGTGAGATGGAGTTACAGAAGGACAAGATTGTGAGATGGAATTAGAGAACAAGATTGTGAGATGGAATTAGAGTACAAGATTATGAGATGGAATAAGAGTACAAGATTGGAGATGGCGTTAAGAAGGACAAGATTGTGAGATGGAGTTACAGAAGGACAAGATTGTGAGATGGAATTAGAGGACAAGATTGTGAGATGGAATTAGAGAAGGACAAGATTGTGAGATGGAATTAGAGAAGGACAAGATTGTGAAATGGAATTAAAGAACAAGATTGTGACATGGAATTAGAGAAGGACAAGATTGTGAGGGAATTAGAGAAGGACAAGATTGTGAGATGGAATTAGAGAACAAAATTGTGAGATGGAATTGAGGACAGATTGTGAGATGGAATTAGAGAATGAAAAGATTGTGAGATGGAATTAGAGTACAAGATTTTGAGATGGAATAAGAGTACAAGATTGTGAGATGGAATTAGAGTACAAGATTGTGAGATGGAGTTACAGAAGGACAAGATTGTGAGATGGAATTAGAGGACAAGATTGTGAGATGGAATTAGAGAAGGACAAGATTGTGAGATGGAGTTACAGAAGGACAAGATTGTGAGATGGAATTAGAGACAAGATGTGAGATGGAATGAGAAGGACAAGATTGGGTGAGATGGAATTAGAGAAGGACAAGATGTGAGATGGAATTAGAGAAGGACAAGATGGTAGATGGAATAGAAGCAAGATGGTGAGATGGATTGAGAAGGACAAGATGGGATGAATTAGAAGGACAGATCTCCATGGAATCCCAACGTTTAATGAACTCGATTTGCGACACATGCATACAAATCACCCATTTGTTTCTCCCATGTGCAGCCCAATTCTGTTTCCCCATGAGCAGCCCCACTCTGTTTCCCCATGAGCATCCCCACTCTGTTTCCCATGCATTGAGCAGCCCAATCTGTTTCCCACTAGCACCCCACTCTGTTTCCCCATTAACAGCCCCACTCTGTTTCCCCCATTAGCAGCCCCACTCTGTTTCCCACATGAGCAGCCCCATCTGTTTCCACATGAACAGCCCAATTCTGTTTCCCACATAAAGCAGCCCATCTGTTTCCCACATGAACAGCCCCACTCTGTTGCACATGAGCATCCCCACTTTTCCATGAACAGCCCCACTTATCACATGAATGCCTCAATCTGTTTCCCAATGAACAGCCCTCTTTTGGCACATAGCACAGATAGTATGAACTTACCTGCACTTAACGTTGAATTTAAAAACGATATTTACGGCCGATTGCTTCGTAGTTCTCTGATCAGGGTTGTCTAGCTATCGATAGATTTACAATAATATGTTGACGGTGTTCTAAAGCTATCGTTAGATTTACAATAATATGTTGATTGTGTTCTGAAGTTATCGTTAGATTTACAATAATATGTTGACCGTGTTCAGTAAATGAGTTTGCTAATCTGAGTTTAGTACAGCTTAACTGCACCCCACCTACCTACATCGAGCCAATCAACAACGTTTGTTTACAAGCGGAAGGAAAACCAGCTGTTTGATGTGTAGACTGTATGTGTGTGTGTGTGTCTGTGCGCGTGCATAGGTGTATGTGTAGATTTGTTTTGGTATGTGTGTGTGTGTGTGTGTAGATGTGTGTGTGTGTAGATGTGTGTGTGGAAAAGAAAGAAAGAAAAAGAGAGAGAGAGAGAGACAGTTGTCATATTGAAAATACGAACACTGGCTGTCTCCAGATTTAAAGATGTCCATATTTCTATTTTCTGCTGACTGACATATTAAATGATGCTCGTCCATCACGGGTGATGATGACCACACAAATTTTCATCCAAGGGAATGTAGTTGCGCTATGTTTGTCTGTGTGTGCGTAGATGACTAGTGAGCCCGATACGGGCTTGAAATGTTCGTGTACAGTGTGGGCAAGGTATACTTGCACTTGTGGGAAGTTTTACTGCCTTTCTGTTTTGACGTCTTTGCTCCATCCGTGCTGTTCTATCTGCCTCGCAGGCCGAGGAACCGTGTCGAAGAAGTGTGCGCCAGGCTGATCTGTCTTGAGCAGCATTCTCCCAGTTGTTGACATCTATGCCAAAGATTTCATCGAGTTCTTGAGTGTATCTTTGAATCGCTTTTTCTGGCCTCCTGTGAGCGTTTACCACTTTGCAGCTCACCATAAAAGAGTCGTTTGGGTATTCTGCAATCTGGCATTCGAGCCACATGTCCTGCCCATCTGACATATTAAATAATCTAACTTTGCCTGACAGATAATCTAACCCTACCTGACAGATAATCTAACCCTACCTGACAGATAATATAACTCTACCAGACAGACAATATAACCCTACCTGACATATAATATAACTCTACCTGACAGATAATATAACTCTACCTTACAGACAATATAACTCTACCTGACAGACAATATAACTCTACCTGACAGACAATATAACTCTACCTGACAGACAATATAACTCTACCCGACAGATAATATAACTCTACCAGACAGACAATATAACTCTACCTGACAGATAATATAACTCTACCTGACAGGTAATCTAATCCTACCTGACAGATAATATAACTCTACCTGACAGACAATATAACTCTTCCTGACAGATAATATAACCCTACCTGACAGATAATATAACCCTACCTGACAGATAATATAAACTTACTGACAGATAATATATGTTTCCGATCTTGTTACGTGTAGTCGCTAAAGTTATATGTGACTAATTTTATAATCAGAAACCGCTCTTGTTGTTATGTGTAACTTCTCTTGTTACGTGTAACTTCTCTTGTTATGTGTAACTTCTCTTGTTACGTGTAACTTCTCTTGTTATGTGTAACTTCTCTTGTTATGTGTAATGTTTATGGTGATGTTTCAGATATGAGCAAATCCAAACTTACGACAAGAAGAGGATCATACAACCTATCAACCAGAATGTGAGTAGATCATATGTCACTTGCTAACTAACTACATGTATATATGTATCATATTGTCACTTGCTAACTACATGTATATATGTTTGTATCATATGTGATCTGCTGACTGCCTACATGTGTATGTGTGTGTATCATATGTGATCTGTTGACTGCTTACATGTGTATGTGTGTAATTGAAAAAAATGTTAACACAGTATCCAACTTCGGTTGTTTAAAATTAATTTTTTCAGAGAAACTAGATTCATATTCAGTTTATGTTTTTGCGAATATCACATACTACACACGACATACTAATAATATCACATACTACACACGACACACTAACAATATCACATACTACACACGACACACTAACAATATCACATACTACACACGACATACTAACAATATCACATACTACACACGACACACAAACAGTATCACATACTACACACGACACACTAACAATATCACATACTACACACGACACACAAACAGTATCACATACTACACGATACACTGACAATATCACATCTTAGGCTCAGATCACATACAAATGACAAAGAGTTGTTTAATAAGTGGTCAAAAGGAGCGTTCGAGGAAGAAAGAAGAAGAAGAGAAGAAGAAGTAGTGTTGACAGACAGAAATTGAGTGTTGACAGACAGTATGTGACAGACAGAAATTGAGTGTTGACAGACAGAAATTGAGTGTTGACAGACAGAGTTTGAGTGTTGACAGAGTTTGAATGTTGACAGAAAGAGTTTGATTGTTGACAGGCAGAGTTTGAATGTTGACAGACAGAGTTTGAATGTTGACAAAAAGAGTTTGATTGTTGACAGACAGAGTTTGAATGTTGACAGAAAGAGTTTGATTGTTGACAGACAGAGTTTGAATGTTGACAGACAGAGTTTGAATGTTGACAGAAAGAGTTTGATTGTTGACAGACAGAGTTTGAATGTTGACAGACAGAGTTTGAATGTTGACAAAAAGAGTACAATATTAAAATATAAAAATATGAAAATAATAATGCAGAGAAATGTTTGTATCATTCAGATAGCTCGACACTTTTTGTTTCCATTGAGAGAACTGTTTCCATTGAGAGAACTGTTTCCATTGAGAGAAATGTTTCCATTGAGAGAACTGTTTCATTGAAGAACTGTTTCCATTGAGAGAACTGTTTCCATTGAGAGAAATGATTCCATTGAGAGAATGGTTCCATTTAAATGTTGCAAATTGAGAAGTTTTAATATTGAGAGAAATGTCTCTAATATTGATAGAACCTAATATTGAGAGAAATGTTGTATATTGAGAGAAATGTCTGCTATTGAAAAGTCAATATTGAAAGAATGAATATTGAAATTCCTAATATTGAGAGAAATGTCTGCTAATATTGAGAGAAATGTTCATTGAAGAAATGTCTGCTAATATTGAAAGAAATGTCTGCAAATTGAAGAATGTTGCATAGAGAAATGTCTGCATATGAGAGAAATGTTCATATTGAGAAATGTCTGCTAATATTGAGAGAAATGTCTCTATATTGAAGAAATGTCTCTAATATTGAGAAATGTCTGCTAATATTGAGATAAATGTCTGCTAATATTGAGAGAAATGTTCTAATATTGAAAGAAATGTCTGCTAATATTGAAAGAAATGTCTGTTAATATTGAGAGAAATGTCTGCTATATGAGAGAAATGTCTCTAATATGAGAGAAATGTCTGTAATATTGGGAAATGTCTGCTAATATTGAGAGAAATGTCTGCTAATATTGAGAGAAATGTCTGCTAATATTGAAGAAATTGCTAATATTGAAGAAATGTCTGCTAATATTGAGATAAATGTCTGCTAATATTGAGATAAATGTCTGCTAATATTGAGAGAAATGTCTGCTAATATTGAAAGAAATGTCTGCTAATATTGCTGGTTCTTGCTAAACATGCTATCAATGAGCATGAAATCGGACATGGTAAACTAACACGCGGCGACATGCAGACAAACTGTACAAGTAATCGATGGCAAAGCTATTTTGTGGAAGCAATCAAACATTCCGATGTTGAAATGTTACTTCAGAAGCCCACACTTCTACAGTAATTAGTATCAATAGAGAATATCAGCCATGCGAATCTGATATGAAACTATTACACTTTGAAAGTTGGGGAGATGTTTATGTTGTTTATGGACAACTAAAGGGAATGTCTGTGTTGCTTGACAATAACGGACATATTTGCGTTGTTTATGGACAACTAACGGGAGATGTTTGTGTTGTTTATGGACAACTAACGGGAAATATTTATGTTGTTTATGGACAACTAACGGGAAATATTTATGTTGTTTATGGACAACTAACGGGAGATATTTGGGGACAACTAACGGGAAATGCTTATGTCACGTGTGGACAACTAACGGGAGATGCTTGTTGTCACTTATAGATACTGAAAGAAGATAGTTGTATCCACTTACAATCAACATCATCATCAGGTGCCGTGCCGGCTGGCGTAGGCAATCATGGATCTCCATAAATCTCTGTCTTTGGTGTTTGCTATCAACTCAGATGTTGACGCTCTACCGTACCACGAAGTTAGGCTATCAAATATTTTCTCTCTCTGTCTTCTTCTGTCTCGTCTACCTTCAATTTTATCGGTTGTCACAATGTGTTCTAAACTTCCCCTCCTCATCACATGTTAGAACAATGATGACTGCCTCTTTCTTATATTGATAATAAGCTTTCTCTGTGTCTTGATCTCAATCAACATCTCAACATTAGTCATTTTAGCAGTCCATGGGATTCTCATCATTCTTCTGTAAAACCACATTTCTGTGGCCCTCAGAGATTTTTTGATCTGTGTGTTCATTGTCCATGACTCGCATCTGTATGTCAGTATTGGTTCTATGTAGCACTAAATAACTCGCATTCTGATCGAAATTGACACGGACTTGTTGCAGATAATGCTTCTCATTTTTAGGAACGATGTTTTCGCTTGTCCTATTCTGCTCTTTATTTCTGATCGGCATCTGCCATCTGATGTTACCAAGACTCCGAGATATTTAAATTGCTGCACTTGTCTTAGCTCAGTTCCATTTACTGTGATGGGCATTTTGGAAAAAAATCTGCCATTTTGATATGATCATAACTTCTGTCTTCTTAATATTCAAACTTAGTCCCTTGTTATTACTTTCTGTCACAACCGTATCAACTAATTTCTGAAGCTCCATTTAATTTCTTGCTATTAAGACAGTATCATCAGCATATCTCAGGTTATTTATGGTATGCCCTCCTACAGCTATTCCAGGAATATCTTTTATAGACCTAAAAATGTTTTTACAATGCTGTGAGAACAGGTCTGGTGATAATACGCATCCTTGTCCAACACCTTTTTTGATCTTCTGGAAAGTTCCTATCTTTTTGTCCATTCTTATAGCTGCTGTTTGCTGACAATATATGTTCTGAATGATTCTTAGATCGTTGCTGTCAATGTTAAGCTTTCTAACATTTTTGAAAGTTCCTGATGGTTTACTTTGTCGAACGACATTGGTGTAGCCCAGTGGCGGCTCGTGGTCATTTTTCTTGGTGAGGCCAGACACAATTTTCAGAAAAATTATGGTTTTTGGACTATTTGCTATTACTTGTCTATTCCGGGATGTTATTCTCCATTTCGAGAAAAGAACAAATGCTTCTGTTCTGCAACAGCTTGATATATTAAATAGAGTTGGCTATTCATCATCATGCTTCGTTCTGCAACAGCTTATATTAAATAGAGTTGCTATCATCATCATCAACTAGCTTGTCCTGAGCAGAACTTTGCCACCCCAACAGTAATCCGGAATTTCTCTCTCGCATAGGCTAGATGTAGATGTCCCGCCTCTGCAGCCATCATGTTCAAACCATCAGTTACATCCATAATCCGTCTTCTCCGTGGTCCTCCTCCTGTCCCTGCCGGCATGCCTCCCTCCTCACGGTCCTCTCCAGCCCCCTGTCTCTCCATATGTCCAACTTATCTCAATTCTCTCTTTCCTATCTGTAGCATATGCCAGCTTTCTCTGACCATGAATTCCGTCTGCATAGATTCACTTGCTCTCTTCTCTGTCCATAACACATCTAGGATTCCTCTGCAACTCCCATATTCAAAAGCACACATATGCTTTTCACTGCCTCATCAAATGTCCATTCCCCATATCCAAATATTGGCTATTAAAGAATATAAAATCAAATGCAGTTAAATATTTCTCAAACATAAAACGACATGAGTGTCCAGACAAGATTTTATTTTTTTAAAGTATCTACGTAAATTGAACGCACGTTGCCCGTATACGCACGACTACACGTACTGATCCATTTAGCCAGCTCGATTATATACAAGTTGTGTGATTTTGTAAGATATAATCTCTGTTCGCAAAACTTGTCAGCTGTGTAAACGAAAGGGAAAGTGAAAGTACATTGTTGTAGACAAATGTTTATTGATGGAATGGACGATTAACTTAAACTATTCTATGATGATTAGTAACTTATTTCTATTAATTTTCTATAATTGTAATACTATTGTTATATATATATATGGCCTTTTTCGTCTTTACAGATGGTCAATTTGTAAGTGTTTTACTGTGACATCTTCTGATTTTTCGTTTTTCTCTCTTGTCGTTCAGTTCATACATAAGTCTCTTCTCAAAAGACTCTGCGCCCTTTCGTAATTTGGCTTTCCACAAAACTCTGTCATCAGATCAGCTAGTCCCTCCCATGTGCTGGGACCTATAGAAAAGTTTTTCATTGAGGCTTTGCAGACATTTTTATATCTGAGCAGTGGTCTGCCCTGGTGCCTCTTCCTCCGAAAGTTCACAGAACAACATTTGTTTTGGTATGCGGCAAGTTTCCATTCTTCTCACATGTCCCAACCATCTTAGTCGTCTACTGCTGATCATGTCCATGATGGAAGGCAGTTTTGCACGTTGCAGTACTTCAGAGTTGGTTATCTTGTCGTACCACCTGATGTTCATAATCTTGCGGAGACATCGAAGGTGAAAGATGTTAAGTCTCCTCTCGTGTCTTGAGTAGGCTGTCCATGTTTCTGAGCCATATAGTAAAGAATTAATTACACAGGCTCGATATATTTGGATCTTCGTCAGCAATATCAGTTTTGTGTTGTCTTACGCTCGTTTTGATAGTTTGCCGAATGTAGTAGCCGCACTCCCTACACGAGCGTTGATTTCTTCATCAAGAGAAAGGTTGGCAGTGACCATGGACCCGAGATAGAAAAATGTTGGAACTGGTGTTAGATGGTTGCCATTTAAAGTAATATTTGATATGTTACCTCCTGACATAATACAACTGTTTTGGAGACACTTATTGTCAGAGAAAATAAGTCGCATGCCTTTGACAAATTATTGATTAGGCATTGCAGTGTAGTCTCACTGTGGGCGACTAAGGCAGCATCGTCAGCGAAAAGGAGGTCCTTGAGAAGAATTTCCGTCGTTTTTGTCTTGGCTCTTAAGCGAGCCAAGTTAAATAGTGAACCATCAGATCTAGTGCGGATGAAAACGTCACCATCAGCGTCCCCTAAGGCGTGGTTCAAAAGGACTGCGAAGAAGATGCCAAAGAGAGTGGGGCAAGGACACAGCCCTGCTTGACTCCACTCTTAATCTCGAAACTATCAGATGTGCTGCCATCAAACTGTATGCTGGTTTTCATGCCCCCATGGAAGGAAACAATCAATTAGAGCAACTTTGGTGGGACAGCCAATATGCTTCAGTATTTTATAAAGACTTGGCCTGCTGACTGTGTCAAATGCCTTAGTGAGATCCACAAAAGCAATACATAAAGGCTTGCTCTGCTCTCTGCACTTCTCTTGTAGCTGTCGAAGGGTAAATATCATGTCAGTTGTTGACCGTCCAGCTCTGAATCCACATTGTGACTCTGGAAGAACACGCTCTGCCAGTTTCTGTAGTCGTTTTGAAAGGACTAGTGCAAAAGCCTTGCCTGTTACACTTAGAAGGGAGATGCCTCTGTAGTTGTTACAATCCCCTTATCCCCTTTGTTTTTATAGAGTGTCACTATCTTTGCATCCCTCATGTCCTGAGGAAATGTTCCCTCTCTCCAGCACTGAATAAGGAGATTGTATAGGTGGGGCAGGAGGACATCCCTATTGTATTTGAGGATTTCTGCAGGAATGTTGTCTAGTCCTGATGCCTTGCCATTTGTTATATATAATTCGTGATTCAATCGATATTTAAAAGGACTATTGAATCAAGAAATGAGCTGACGCGTAAGAATACATTATATACCGGGTGAATGAAAATGACGTAATTGTTTTCACAATTATCATTACAGATGGACGTCAACGGTCAAAGGTCGCAATGTTACATCCTAGATAGGCACATTTTAAAATGAACAACCGAAAAATAGTGCGCTGCAATATGCGTGACTGTATTCAGACTGTATACAATATTTTTTTTTAAATAATATTTTATATATTATTATGATTGTTATGTTATTATGATATAATATTTATATTTTAGTGTTATATATTCAACGTTCAAAGCTAATCCGTGTCAAGTTAACAGTAATATTTATGAAACAATAATTTATAAAATACATGTTTACATCCACTACTAATTTACATGAGATCACAGTTAACATCGACTACTAATTTATATGAGATCACAGTTAACATCGACAACTAATTTACATGGGACCCGAGATAATGACAGTCACATTAGAATGCAGACGAGTTTCAAACATGACACCACAGATTCCATTTTAAATATTAAAAATATAGAGAAATGCAGAGAATGCAATGTAGATATTCATGCATATTGGTATAGATTACAGCAAGGCATTCAACTATGTACAACAGTGCTTTCCAACGTTTTCATATTTTGATGTGCATCTGACTGAGGACTGTGGAAGCACGGGCACCATGTAACAATTGCAATAATAATACATATAATAACAAATGTAATATTAATATTAAAACAGGAATACTAATAATAGATGAATACTTAACCCTGACCACAAATTTCAATTTTTTTAAATATTGTGATAGAACCAAAGAATAAATAACAGAATTAAACTGTTATTAAATAACACAGTAACTATCTGAACATTTTTTATTAACGTTCAAGCTGAAGGAATAAAATAGGATGGTAGGGATGTGTATCACATGGGTGTCATTGTGCCCGAGGGCATCGTGTTGGGCAGTGCTTATGTATAACATTAGAGATTATGTAATAACATAACAAACAGAGGCGGCTCGTCATTGCGCCCGAGGGCATCGTGTTGGACAGTGCTAATGTATAACATTAGAGATCATGAAATAACATAACAGATATTGGATTTTGAATTACAATTTAGCTAACTAATATAAATATCTATACTCATGCTCTATTGACTACTCAAAGACATTTATTATGAAGAACATCAGGAATTATGGAAAATAATGGAGAAATGGGATTTCCATTACATTTAATACAGATCATAAGAGACCTTTATAGTGATCAAATGGCGGCTGTAAGAACATGGGATGATACATCAAATTGATTTGACATAGGGCAGGGAGTCAGACAAGGCTGCATATTTCGCCATGCCTGTTTAACATATATGCAGAAAACATCATGAGGAATGCTACAGAAGATAGCGGAAAAGAGCAATACTTTCTCTCTCTCTCTCGCGACCACCGCTTAGACTGATGTACCAGATTTCCACATAAATTGTGCTGTTGTTTTAAGGAAGCTCCGTCCCTCCGTACAGCTTCTCATTTCTAGCTCGATATTTTTCGGCCTGGTTTCGTTTCTCAGGCCTGCTAGCAGTAGACAGTCTTGCAGTAGGTGTTCTGCCATCATGTCCACCTGCCCGCAACGGCACAGGCTAATTGTGCAAATTTTAAATTTGTTGTACAGGTGGTACCGAAGTCTGTTATGGCCAGTACGGAGGTGGAAAATGACAATTTGTTTGCTACAAGACAGATCATAGTACCCGTCTTTGACGCTGTGTTGAGGGTGGTCTTGCGACCACTCCTCGCTATGTTGCCCTCCGAAGGTTGTTTTTAGCCTCCTCGTAGCTGATTACGTAATTAGTCTGCGGCAGTCGCTCTCCTGCCTTTGCTAGCCTGTCTACCTCTTCTTTCTCCCTTACATTGCAGTGTGAT